>NSJW01000104.1:0-53816 GCA_019955255.1 Castanospermum australe
CGCATAATTGTTCTTTTGCATCAGAAGTTGGATGCATTCCAAACAAAGAAACACATTTTCAGGAGTAATGGAGGAGGGATTTGAAGGGACACCTTAGACATTTAGGCACGAACTTCACCCCATTTCAGCTCAGTAACAACTCCAAAGCTATTCAGCTCTTCCTGATACTCATGTATGCCCTTCCCGTAGCAATTGTCACTGTCATCAATGAAAGGGAGACGAGTTATTGGAAAGAGAGACATCCACTCTGGACATACAAAATGCAGTCTCCTGGACGCCTACAATCACCAACCCAGTTTGCAACCACTTTGCAGTATGTATGATCACTGAGAAATCTGAAGGAAATATATATTTAGTTCCTTCAGCATCCTACAACATGACAGAAATGACTTAACATGTTTGGTTAAGGAAGGTTGTGATGCCTTCTCTTTGAAGAGACGAGCAAATGTTTTGATTGCCTCCTCAAAATCAACCACCACCCCTATTCGCTTCAGTTCATCCCTGTAAATGAAAATCTTTCCTCCATAGAATCTATGATCAATCACTGGAAAACCATTGAATACCTCCAAGATGCAACCCCATTCACGGTCATACAAGAAACACTCACCTGGTGTTTTGAAACCATGTTCGTCTTCAAGCAGTTTATCCCTTGAGTGCATTAATGAGTTTGCTAGGGGCACGCGAGAATTTAATGCACTCTAGTCTCAAAAGAAACAGCTCAGCTGTCAAGCAGACCAAATTTGAGGGTGATTTTAAAATGGTCAATGACAAGTTGGTAACTTTCAACCAAAGCCGACTATCACACCCAGCAACCTGAGCTCCTCTTTGAAATTATATATTGCATCACCATAATAAGCCTGATCAATGAAAGGGATATCACTAATTTGTGATGCAATTTGCCATCCTGAATCATACAAAACAGATCCTATAGGAGACCTGAGACCATGAGATGTCTTTAGCCAACTTCCCTCTCTGATACTGTTGACAAATTTGTCTGAGGGAAAGACTTTCCCTTAGATATTGGATGAACTTAAGCATCAGCATAACATGACTTCTGTTTAAAGTGAAGACGCGCGAGACATTAGTTCTCTTCCAATGAATACACAGCTTCCTCATAACTGAACATCACCCAATGTTTTAAACTCTTCCTCATACTCATTTATTCTATTCCCATAGAAGCTCTGATCAATTCAGTGGAATGTCCACAAGAACAGAACCACTTTGCAAAATGTTTCCCAATGAGGAGCGTATCATGAATGACTGAGAAGGTGGTCTCCATCCATTGACTGTGACTTTAAGCCAGCTGCCTTCCTTTACGCATTTCAAGAACCTCTCTGGTTAGCTTTCTCCTATACTTCAGGTTCCGAATCCAATCCAAAAGCAAGAAAGCATTGTCTTGTGTAAGTGGTGTATCTGCAGCAGAAAACCCAGCATTTGGAGGAGATATATGAGGTATATCAGAAGCTTCAACATGAGTTTTGAGAATTCTATGAGATCCCCTAGCGTGGAATTGGCCTACATAATGAGATGAATACAAGTAATCCTCTCCAACTCACAATAGTCTTCATATCTCCATGGATTAGAAACAATCAATCTGCCCATTTGCTAACATTGCAGGTACAAGAACCCCTTTTCTACATTCCTTCACACATCCATAGTTGTCAACAAGTGGCATAGAACTACACAAACCATCAACCTCCCGGTTTGATAAATAACACTTCGAGAGAGAGTGATATAAGAAATAAGCATATGCAATGGCAAGCCTGCGGTCATTCTTAATAGAACTGCAAAGGACATTTGCAAAATTGTATATATTCAAAGTAGTAACTTTAACTTGATTTACTAGCCATTCCAATAAATTATGTCTCCTGGGAAATAGCCAGATAGCATTCTGTGTGCTTTCCGGCATAAAAAACCGGTTGGCTGCACATCTGAATTCCTTGTTCCAATCAATCAACCAAGAACAAGGACAAGACTGATCTGGATCAGCTAGGAGAACTGGCTTGGCACCATAGTGTTGTGTGCATTCATTAAAACTGAAGTGGTACAGACTCCCATCAGAACTCACATATTTAATCAATGGAATGCTCATCATGCTGGAGCCATTAAATCCTGACCACCAGTTAGTAGCAACAAATAGTAGAAGCTCCAAATAGACATCTTCTGATACTCCCTCCACAAGATTGGAACTCTGGATGCACTTTGAATACCAATCAACGTTGACTGGTTGCACACCTAAAAAATTGAGTACCTGATCATACTCACTTCTATCAAATGAAGAACTCAAGATGTATCTTCCATGAGATGATAGGTTAAGCAAGTATACTCCTTGTGCCCGAGCCTTAATCAGAATATCCCAGAAATCAGGCAGGAGCCTGCCAACATCACGAGGCTTATAAAAGTGCTTCTGCTTCGTGTATGTCTCAATAGGAATAATCATTTCTTCAACCAGTTTTGCTCTGATTTTCTCCCTTACAGCATTAAACTTCTCGTAGGGAGAGCTATCAATGGGAAGGAACTTGAACATCGGAGGCAAACTAGATATTGGAGCTTCTTCCGATCCTATAACAAGTGTTTTGAATGCATCCATAAAAGCAGATGGAATGCAATCTAGTATCCCTTGGTTCCACTTATCATCCAAGAGAATTGTCTCTCTTGATGAGGCCAGGACAAAATCCGCTTGAATTATGAAGGGAAAGTTAGTGACCATCTCTGTAGGAAGAAATGCATAGACCCCTGGTAAGCTCATTCCCCTATGAAGCCTCTCCTGATTTGGAAAGGCTAATGTGACAACCCACTCCTCCACATCCACTCTTCCTTTCTACTACATTTTCTACCCTGACAGGAAACCTTTGCTTCCACATGTAGTAGCTGCATTGCCTTTCAGAATCACCTTCTTCCGCAGAGAGATGGAGCGTGTAAGACTGAGCATTCATGTTTTTCCTTGTCATAAAATTGATCTCACTTGAAATAGCTACAGCACTTACAGTACTGAGCTTAGGATCCTCGTTATCTTCTCTGACAGAAAGATGTTTGATTTTTGAAAGGAACAACAGAACTTCTGGATGAATGCTTGAGAGCTGCTGTTTCACAGCTTTGACCTTGTCCAGCTTCAGAGGTAGGACAATTGTTGTAGTTGGAACGGTATCATCACCAGGATGATATATTTGCTTTATGTCAAGAGGGGTTGGGTTCTCCTCCACCCATTCAGGAACTATATACCCAAGACCACAATGTGGGACAAGGCTTCTCATTGAACCGTATCTGATATCCGTTGCTAAAGATATAAGGCTGAGCAGTAACCAGAAATACACTCTTGAAACCAATTCCTGCAATTCAACCATAGGAGAGATTCTGTCAGAGCAGGTCCAAAGACATCACAAACATTTGCGTCCTTTTATTTATTTTGCTACTCTAATGCAAATCGTTTGCCAGGAAAAATCTTTTTAGGCCTTGATGATGCAGAAGCCTTTTATGTTAATCATCCTAATTGATTAATGGCTTTTCAAAAGATACAAAGCTGCTTATAGTACAGTAACATGTTTAAATTTGATAACTATATATTGAACAAGGAACTCAGTCCCATTTGCTATAGCTCTGCTTAGAAACAGACTCTGCAAAAAATGAAATACTTGACATTGAATTGATTCAAGCTAGTTTATGCATGTTCATTTCATCCAGGTATCAAAATGCCATTTAAATTATTCAACTGGTCTCCATTGAAAGCAAGCACATGTTGTTGAAACTAAAGTACAAAACCCTTTTCTAAGGACCATTTTAAGTGTTAGAATGTACCTTTCTCGCCTATGTAACCACTACTTCTGTTGCCTTTCTTTGTGGACCGTCCAACGCTGCAGATGGATTCAATGTTTCTGGGAGAGAAACCCTTTTCATTGTTGAAGATGAGTAATGTGGCTGCAGCACCTGTGGCTGTTATGTCCTTAGATGTTATGATGAACTCAAGCGTTGGACTCACACCTTCAGAGTACTGGTTGTCTTCTGCATTCTGTGAAAGCCACAAGAAATTGATGATGGTGAATCAACCAACCACACTATAATTGGATTATATGACTGCATCATTCCTTGGTGCAACATTTCTTATTAGCAATCATGTATTGTTCCTTTTCTTATTCTGAGAAATATATAGTAGTGTTGGACATTATGAGTTTCCAGTGTGTAAATGATTCACCAATTATATTCGTGGCTTCAAAAAGCTCATTGCTTTGAAACTGCATAATGGAACATCAGGTTTGCATTTGTTTCATTCCAATTATATATTAATAAAACTTGAGCATAGGGTACGAGTTGCGAAATGTTTTGAGCCTAACAAAGGTTTCAATTATGAGTAACATTATTTCCAGGTGAAGTTCTGTGAAAAATAAATTCATCTTGAAAATGTCAAATTAAAACAACATTGCTGCAGTCACTATACTACTATATTTTCAAATATATATATATATATATATATATATATATATATATCTTGATAAGTAATACTCACACACACACACACACACACACACATATATATATAGTGTATGTATCTAATGACAGTGTTTTTTATCATCAGAGGTAAGAGGTGTAAATCCTAACTATTAAATCATATATAGATGGTTATAATTAGATCTTACTTAAAGATTACGTGACCATTTAAAAAAGTCACATAACTTTATGTTTTAATCTTGACTATTCATACAAGATCCAATGATTAAGATTTATTCCTCTACTTTCACAATAAATCACTCTTCTTATTTGATACAAGATCCAATGATTAAGATATATATACAAATAGTTCACTAGTAAATTTTTTTTCCTTGCAGATATTAGGATTAGATTAACTAAATCTATTTGAATTTGATTTGTTCTGATGCAACAAATTTGTAGATAATATTCCTTAACTTTAGATAGGATAGTTTGTTTTACAGATAGGATAGTTTCTTTTCGGTCGTAACCACAAGTCTATATAAGGACTATATTTTACAGTAATGAGCAGAGAACAATTTCTCCACAAACACTTTTATTATGGTATCAAAGCAAGCATCCAGGAATGCTTGTCAATCGTGATCTCACGATGTGAAACGCTGCCCCTATTCTCGTAATTTTGCCGCTGTATCATGCTGCCCCTGTTCTCATTATTTAATAGCTGTGTTTCTTCTCCATTAACCAACCATGGCTAGCAGCAAAACTCTCAACCACAGATCCGCGCTCTCCTTTCTACGTCCATGCTTCCGATAATCCGGGCATATTGTTGACGAACGTAACACTACGAGGAGAGACCAACTACAACAACTAGGCGAAATCCATGTGAAATGCTTTGACGGCAAAAAATAAACTTGGTTTTGTTACAGGTACAATCACCGCACCAGATGATGAACACTCTGACGAAGGGTATGCCTGGGTCGTCTACAACTCCATGATCAGTGGATGGATTCACAACACCATTGATCCTCAGTTGCAGCCGTTTATTCAGTATTTTGACACGGCTAATGCACTATGGGATGACCTCAAAGAACAGTACTCGGTGGAAAATGTACCTCGCCTCTATCAATTGAAAACCAGTCTTCCTCTGATCAAGCAGCAAGGCTCTACCATTGGAAACTATTACACCCGCCTTCGTACTGTATGGGATGAATCAAAGGCAAGCAGAACCATTGCAACCTGCCCTAGTGGCGACAAATGCACAGTTCCAAGTACATGAATGAGGAGTCCGAAAAGGATCGGGTTTGTCAATTCCTCATAGGTCTGGACGATGCCATTTTCGGAAATCTCCGAACTCAAATTCTCAACACCACTCCGCTGCCTTCCATTAACCGCGTCTACGCAATGATGATCCAAGAAGAGACGTATAAATCCATTGCTCGATCACACGACAATAGCGTTGAAGCTGTGGGCTATGCCATACAATCATCATCGAAACCGCAATACACTTATCCAAACCAACATGCCAACGCAGAAGGTAACTCAGAACGCGTTGTCTGCTCCCATTGCGGCAAAGCCCAATCATGACATTACCAAATGTTTTCAGCTGCATGGGTTTCCTCCAAAACCTGTTGGCAGGAGTAGAGGCAAAGGTCGACCTGGTGCAAGCAAGGGTACCTCTGTTTCTGCACATGCAGCACGCACTGCAATACCTCATGACAGCCACGAGCAGTCACCTACACCTGCGGCCAATTCTTCAGGACTCACTCCGAACGTGATCAAGCGCCTTCTTTCTCTTGTGTAGTCACCCACACCGGGTTCAGAAAAGCTCACCAGTAAGAATATAACTACTCCTACATGGCTCATCGACAATGGTGCATCTCATCATATGACAGGAACTCTTGCTCTCATGACTGACGTTACAACCATTCAGCCTTCGATTGTTGGCCAGCCAGATAGTGGAAAGACCTATGCTACTAAGCGTGGGACAGTGAATTTTGACCATGGTTTTTCTGTTAAAGATGTTTTATACGTACCAAATTTGAGCTGCAACCTTATCTTTGTTGCTCAACTCCTACAATCCAGAACTTGGCATATGACCTTTACTGATAAATTATGCCTTCTGCAGGACCTGCCTTCGAGGACGGTGATTGGTCTGGGTGAGCAGCGAGAGGGTGTTTATGTGTACAAGCCAATCCGAAGTTAAGCCTTCGCAGCACGTAGCTCCGACTTCGTAGATCTATGGCACCAACGACTTGGCCACCCTTCACCTCAAAGTCTGTTTTTTTCTTCCAGTAGTGTCCGAAACTAGTAGTAGGACAAAGAATAACAGTGTTTGCGAAGTGTGTTATCATACTAAGCAAACACGTAATGTATTTCCTCTCAGTTTTCAGCATAGCAAATCCTATTTCGAACTTTTGCATTGTGATATATGGGATCCTTATAAAGTTTCATCATTAACCGGTGCTCACTATTTCCTCACTCTTGTTGATGATCATAGTAGAAATGTTTGGGTTTATCTTATGGTCGAGAAAAGTGAAACCACAAACTTGGTCAAGAACTTCTTTGCAATGGTTTGTAATCAATATGACAAATCTGTGAAGGTTTTTCGAACTGACAACGGGACTGAGTTTCGTGAAGCCTCTCTGGTACGCTTGTATGGGGAGCTTGGCATTATCCATCAAACCTCATGCACAGACACTCTGCAGCAAAACGGCAGGGTTGAACACAAACACCGTCATATACTCAATGTCGCACGGGCTTTGCGGTTTCAAGCTGCTCTACCGATTGAGTTTTGGGGTGAATGTGTTCTCACCGCTGCGCATCTTATCAATCGCACACCCACACCCTTGCTCCAAGGAAAAAACTGTACGAAGTCCTTCATCGAACACCACCATGTTATGACCATTTGCGTGTTTTTGGTTGTCTCTGTTACGTCCACCCAAGGCCAAGCCTCAAGACAAGTTTGCATCCTGTTCCCACAAATGCATATTTCTTGGTTACCATTGTGGAAAGAAAGGATGGCGCGTCTTTGATCTTGAAACTCACACTGTGATGGTGTCTCGGGATGCACGGTTTCATGAGCATGCCTTCCCTTATGCAGATTCAACACTAGTTGTCTATGAACCTGCTCCACTCCAGTTGCCTGTCACGTATCCTGACCCCAACACTGCACCTGTTTCCGATTTTGATCCTCCCAATTCCACTGATCAAGACACCAACAGCACACCTGTTCATGCAAATACTGACCCAATCTTGGTGCAACCAGCCGATGGTTCCAAAAATCCCGGTGACAACAGTATGCACCAGGTCTCTCCATCATGTTCACCTGTGCCAGTTCCACGTACAGCATCTGCTGATGATAGGGGGAGCCACAACTACCCTGGACCCAACCCATGGCCAAACCTTAGATACTCTTCCAAGCATGGTTGACCCCACTGATGCACCACCCGTTGGACGAGGTGCTCGCCATCATAAACCCCCAGCTTATTTAATAGATTATCACTGCAACACAGTCTGTACACACACGCCTCCCTCTCTCCTCACTCGGACCTCACCCTCCTCAGGTACTTCTTATCCGATTTCCAATTATGTTACCTCTGCTAACTTTAACACACAACATAGATTATTTCTGGCCGCCATAAGCACAGAGGTGGAGCCACGGAGCTTCAAAGAAGCTATGGGAGATGTGAGATGGCATGAGGCAATGCAAAAAGAAATCCAGGCTTTAGAAGACAATGCAACTTCGCATGTCACAGATCTTCCTCCTGGAAAACGTGCCATTCCCAACAAATGGGTATACAAAATCAAGTATTGTTCAGATGGTACCATTGAATGATTCAAAGCTAGACTAGTTATTGCCGGAAACAATCAAGTTGAAGGGGTAGACTATACCGAGACCTTTGCTCCAATCACTAAAATGGTCAGTGTCCACACATTTCTGGCTGTTACAGTTGCTAAAAACTGGGAGCTTCACCAACTCGATGTCAACAATGCCTTCCTTCATGGCGACCTTCATGAGGACGTGTACATGCGTTTTCCTCCTAGTTTCTCCACTAACAGTCCGGCCAAGGTGTGCAAGTTACAAAAATCACTCTATGGTCTAAGGCAATCACCCAGCAATTGGTTTGCCAAACTCCGCTCCTCTCTTTGCAGTTTTGGTTTCGTTCAATCAAAAGCAGACTATACGCTTTTCACGTATCAACGTGGGAAAATTTTTCTTGCACTCCTCGTTTATGTAGACGATATTGTTCTTGCCGGTAATGATTCAGGCACATGCAAGGAGGTGAAACAGTATCTGAATTCATGTTTTCAAATCAAAGATCTGGGCACTCTTAAATATTTTCTTGGCATTGAATTTGCGCGCAGCAAAAATGTTCTTTTTCTCTGTCAACGAAAATACGCCATGGATATCTTGTCCGAATCCGGTTTACTGGGCTGCAAGCCAGCTGACTTCTCTATTGAGCAGAACCACAAACTAGCTCTAGTCAAGGTCCTGATTATCCAGATGCGGGACGGTATAGACGATTGATTGGTCGGTTAGTGTACTTGACAATTACACATCCTGAGTTAAGTTATGCAGTACATATTTTATCACAGTTTATGCAATCTCCCAAGATGGAGCATTATGAGGCTATTGTTCAAGTATTGCGGTACATCAAGTCTAACCCAGGTCAGAGCCTGTTACTGCGGTCCAACTGCAATCTTCAACTGTCCGCCTATTGTGATTCTGATTGGGCAAGTTGCCCCTTAACTAGACGATCGATCACAGGATATTTTGTAATGCTTGGTTCTTCTCCTATCTCGTGGAAAACCAAGAAGCAACACACGGTATCCCGCTCTTCTGCCGAAGCCAAGTATCGCTCATTGGCCACTACAACGTCTGAGCTCCTATGGTTGAAATCCTTTTTAGCCTCTCTTGGTGTGCACCATTCTCATCCAATGAAGATTCATTGCGATAATCAAGCAACTCTACACATTGCTGCCAATCCAGTTTTCCACAAAAGAACAAAACACATTGAAACTGACTGTCACTTTGTCCGCGACCATCTACTGGCTAATACTATCTCTACTGCATTCGTTCGAACTGATATACAGTTGGCCGATATATTCACCAAAGCTTTGGGAAAGAAGCCATTTGAATCTTTAGTTCGCAAGTTGGGGCATTTGTTGTCTCCATGCTCCAACTTGAGGGGGAGTATTAGGATTAGATTCACTAAATCTATTTGAATTTGATTTGTTCTGATGTAACAAAATTGTAGATAATATCCCTTAACTTTAGATAGGATAGTTTGTTTTAGAGATAGGATAGTTTCTTTTCGGTTGTAACCACAAGTCTATATAAGGACTAAATTTTACAAAAATGAGCAGAGAACAATTTCTCCACAAACACTTTTATTAGCAGAGTCTCCAACATTTTGATAGGTGAGTGTTTAGACAGAGACACTTAACAGAAATAAAAACTTCTTTCACATCATTTTCACGAGTGACCAGTGAATGTGAAGTGGAAGACATAGACCTACGTTTTCTGTTTGAATGAATTTAGGATAAATTGAATCTTACACCTTTATTTTTTACCTATATATGAATTTGATCTTTAGATTTAAAACGGTGCAAATGATTTTCTAAACTTCATATTGTCTACTAAATAACGTTAAATATATGATGCAATTTGCCAATTATCATCTGATTTGCACATTCCACCAAAAAAAAAAAAATAATAATGAAAATATTATAAATAAGTGAAAAATAGGAAATTTAATGAACAGAAACATGCTTTAACCTCTAGTTAACATATGAATTAACCAAAAAAATTGTATTTAAGTAGACAACTAATATAATTAAGAGAGAAAAAGGGGAAAACACCTAAATTAAAAAAAAACACCAAAATTTAATAACAAATAGAAAATTAAGAAAAAAACTATTTTAACTTGCTATAATACCATAATTAAGGTAAAATTAAATTTAAGTGAATAATTGACATGGATTTTATTTGTAATTTCACTATTAATTTTTTAGTCCAATGTACAAATAATGTGACAATTTCATCTAATATATAAATTAAAGGTTTGGTTAAGAAATGATGTTTTTCAAACAAAATATGACGTTTTGAAGTTCAATTATGCCTTTTAGAAACATGCTGTCCAGCTTGCACATGAGCCAAAATTGAAGGAGACAAGCTTTAATTTATCCATTAACTCACAATTATTTTAAAAAATGAATAGATTTTAAGAATACAATTTAAACAAAGAAGTCCATGTTGGAAAGTACACATGTTCTCATAAGTACTACTTATATCTTCACTTCATATCAAAACTCCACTTGGCTGAGCACGTACAAAAATACAGGGTGAAAACATGTACAAATAAATTTCAATGTACTCAACATTGCCTAAATGTCACAAAACACGTAAACAATATTATTTGTATATTATTTTTATTATACTATTATTACATCACATTTTTTTGAAGTAATAAAACAAAAATAAGCATACATTTCAACCATTATCTCCCCATCTTTTCTTTTCCAAACAAAAAGTGTACAAAATGGTGTGAAGAAAGGATTTAATTTTGATTCACTGTGTGTAAATTTTTTTTATATTATTATCTAATTATATATTACACAAATATTAAAAGAGATTGATTATTATAAGTTTATAACAACTACTTAAAAATCAGACAATTGCTAATACATGATCACATAATAATAAAAAAAATTTTACAAAATTAAAATTAAACTCGTAAAAAAATTAATGTGTAGGAAACATTTTCCTGACACAAAACACACCCAAAACTAAAACAACAAAGAAAATTGCACAACATTCACCAACATGCATTAATTGCACAATAAATGGAATTAGAAAAAGAAAAGTGACATTAACCTTTACCAAGACATAATAGCAAAAAAAAAAAAAATGAAGGTAATGAATTTACCTGGATGAGCTCCATGAGGAAATGAACATCTTTGGCATAAAGTTCAGCAGAGAGATTCTTGACAGCTTGGTGTAGGTCCTCAGTCAGTGGGTTCGGTTCCCCTCCGATGGAGAACTTGGTCCTTCGAATCTCTTCAATGTGCTCCTTTGGCGTCGCCATTGGCGTTGTCCAGTTCTCAAACTCAGGGGTTACAGAGAGAAACACAGCGTGCGAGTGAAAAAGTGTGGGAAGCGAAAGCGGAGAAGGGACTGAAAGTCTTAGTTTCCTTAAAAGCAAATAGCAAGGAGGACTCCTTCATGAAGAAGTAAGAATAAAGCTAATCATCATTATTGTACGGAAAGAGGATCTTTTGCAAAGAATTTTCCTTTACATTGGTCGTCGACCTTTCCACTTTCCAATGGAAAAGATCCTCAATGTGCCGATGAGCTTCTGCCACCATGTTTATGCCGGTAAATATTTTCTTTTATTTTATTTTTGTGTAAAGTTACACAATAAAAAAATAATAAAAATTTTTAATAAAATTTAAGTAAATGTTAAAAAAAAAATTGAATGTTTTTAGAGTAAATTTTTCTTATTTTATAAAAATTAATACAAAGTAAATAAATATATAATATTAAATTTAATATTATTTATATATATTTATTTAACATTTAATATCATAAAATAAGAAAATATATTTATTTTAAAATAATATAAGATTCATTTAAATGAACTTTAAAAAAATATGTTTTTATAAATTTGTATTAAAAATATTATAAGAAAATAAAAATTATTTTATGTTTGGATGTAATATTTAATAAATTATTTTTAAAAATTTGAATAATTTTTTATATTATAAAAAATCTTTTTTTAAAGTATAAAAATTTAATTTTTAAAAAAAATAAAAAATATTTTTTTTAGTAATTTAAATTTTTTAAAAAAAAATTCATTCAAACATGTTAAAAAATAAAAAAAGTATATTTTAAAGAAATCTTTTTTATAAAAAAAAATACACACATCTAGTTGAGCACATAAGAATTTTTTTAAAATTTACAGATAATTATTAAATAAAATAAAATTATTAAAATTATTTACATATTTAAAAGTTAAAAAATATATTAAATTATTCTATTAAATATTCTACTACAAAAATTATAATCCGTATAAAATTTTACTTTATTTTTTATATTAAAAGAGAGTGAGTCCGTGGCAGACAGAATTTATATTTATAAAACAAGTACAGGAGGCTTTATACTATAATATATTGGTTGGCTGATTTTAAATATATAAAGTGTGCAGATTTATATTTTTAAAGTTGATTTTTATTCACAGATATAGAAATGTAATTTAACTCAATTTAATGAAATTGAGCTTATTTTATATTTTTTATTCGTAATTTTTATTTGATTATAATATTTCTCTTTTAAGATAAATTAAAATTTTCAAAAGTAAAAGCTGTCTAAAAGTTGATCAAAATCACGTGTCAATTGAAACAAATTGTGTGAAGAGTGAAGACCATGAAGCGCAACTAGAGAAGTAAGCTACAAGTTGGTTATGCTTTTTTTTTTCTTTTTTCTTTTTAGACAATGAGAAGAAAAACCAAAACTACACTATACTAGCTCTACTCACAAGAATCAGAAAATAACACAGCTTAGGGCAAGAAACATGACATGTTACCCAGGCTTTCATGCATCATTGCCTCTGCTATCTCAGCACATGTAAAATTTTTTGATTTGAAAAGATTAATTTTTTTTTTTGTTATAATAGCAAGACGATTTAATTTTATAATTTTTTGTAAACTACCCAAATCAATGTTATATCATATATTAAGTAAAATAAAAAATTTAATGAAATATTTTTACTCAATAGTCTAGCATGAATTTCTTATATACTTGAATCATAACAATTTGTTCATTAGTAAAGCACTCGATTCATTATTTTGCAACATCTTCAAACTTTCATTGTGTTTATTTTCTCTTTTTTTTATATCTTTTTTTTAAAGAATTTGTGAAGTAACGTCCTCAACATGAAAAACAGAAAATTTTATAGAAAAGAAATTCCTTTAAAACGTTATGTTTTGCTTTTATAATTAAATATTACTCTGGTTGCTGAGAGATTAATTTATGGATTTTGGATTTATGAATTGCCAATGGTATTTTCTTTCGAAAACAAGAGGGGACGGCTCGGTAACATATACCTTAAATAAACCTTCCTTTATGACCAAAAAAAAAAAGCCATTTCAAAGGAAAAAAATAACTTATAAGAAATTATTTATAAATATTATTATATATTATGCTATGTTTGAAATCATTAAAAGTTTAATTGAATTAATTTGAAAATCAATTATCATATTTGAAACTCATTATAAAATTAAATCAAAGTTTATTTATAACTTTTAAAATAAATAATTTTATTGATAAATAAAATTTATTCTCAAAATGTATCATTCTAAGCATATTCTTAAGAGGTGTTAGGAACCATTAAATTTATAATTGAATTAATTTAAATAGAATTAAAAATCAAATATCATGTTTGGAATTCATTATAAATAATTATTTGAATTGATTTGAAAATAATTTTTTATATTTAAGATACACTAAAAATAAATTAAATTGATTTTAATTTAATAAATTTAGTTTTTCACCCTTATTAATAAATCTAATTAAAAGAGAAATCAAGGACCTGACCAACCAGTTTGAAAAAGAAGAAAGCAAAAATCAAAACACTATCTAAAGGAAATAATTAAATTGAGGTAGTGAAGAGCAAGGTTCTAGTATAACTTGGCTCTCATATGAGCCGAATCATAGTTGCAGACAGAGAAGAGCTTTATGATGGGGTTTCCTCAATGTACAATGTATGGACGGGTGTTGCCTACTTGAATAATGTCCCTGAGAATTGGTTTTCAACATAATCACGCTGGATTTCCCTATGTGACAATTCCTAAAATCCCCATTCATATTCCACTTGAAGAAGATTGAGCTTGGAATCATTAAAAATATAATTGACTTGAGTTCATTTGATTTAATTTAATTTAAAAATTAATTTTTAATATATATTTTTATTAAGTTATTTTGTAATTAAAATAATTTATAATCAAAATTTTATTAAAAGAATTTTTAAAAAAATTCTTTAAAAAAAACTATCTCAAACATATATTTAATTTAAAAGTAATTGATTACGGTAAAAATACATTATGATTTCAAATGACTCTTAATTATAATATTAAAAATTTGAATCTACCCAAAAGGTAATGTTTCAAAAATATAAGCGTTACATAGATTAGATCAATAAATAAATTAATAAATATAAAAATTATCAATTGCAATAAAATCAAAAGCAATTTGGAATTGCAACGAAAGGGGACAAAATCACAGGTCACAACAGAAACACTGTGTGAAGCGTAAGAAGGGAAGGGAGTGAAGTCTTTGTTTGCTTAAAAGCAAATAGGAGGGATGACTCCTTCGTGGAGAAGATAAAGGTTGGTCATCGTTATTGTACGGAAAAAGTGTCCTTGCAATACAAAAGAATTTTCCTTTCCATTTCCTCCTCGTACTTCTGCCAATAAGCTTCTGCCACCAAAATGTTTAATTGTTCATGTTTTCTTTCTACCTTATTTTTTATCTTAAAAGATAGTCACTCGCAAGGAATTGGACTCAGAAGTAAGCTAATTTGCACTTATAGGAGAAAACAAAAGTTCAATTATTGGAGACCCCTCTTGTAAAAAAGCCTAATTGCATCGCTCTGTATTTTAAAGAATTAGTCTCGTCCTTAAAAAAAAATATTGGGATACCCCCAAAAAAAGAAATTGAAAAGAGAGCCCATGGCAGAGATAATTTATATTTCACAAACAAGCATAGGAAGGTTTTTATAACAAACTGTAAAGTGGGCTGATATATATTTTTAAAGTTGGTTTTCATTCATAGATATAGAAATGTGATTATCTCAATTCAATGAAATTTAGTTTTATTGGATTGAATACTTTTCATTTTCGAGAATTGAACTTGTAATTTTGATTCTGATATCACTTATTAAATTAAACACTTATTATTAGACTAAAAATTATAATTATTAATCAAGACGTAATTTTTTATATTAAATTCATTAGCAAGTATCACAGTTCGATCTGACTTTGACTCTATCTAAGTTTTGTTAAGACAAGATACTGTCTCACTTTAAGAACAAACTTATTTTACATTTTTGTTCCAATTATACTATTCTCTTTCTAAGATAAAATAATTTTTAAAAAATTACTAAGAGTGGAATAGTAAAGAGAAATTTGGGTAATTTGTTAGATGTCAAAGATTTAAAGCTCCGTACCATCTTTGTACAAAAAAAAAATCATTTTTCTCTTGTATTTTATATATTTGATATATATTTTTAAATAATGGACAGTAGACATTTAAAAGCGTTCAGGTTTAAGATCAATGCTATTTGAGTTTCTTTAAAGTCCATTTGGTTGACAAAATTTGAATTACAATTTAAAATTGATATAATTTCTTAGAGAATCTTAAATATTATGTTTGAGATAGATAAAGAATTGATACATAGAATTGTAATTTTAAACTAAAATAAAATTCTATTCGAATAGTTGATAAGATTTTATAAAAATATGATAAATAAATTTAAATTAATAAATAACAAAATTTTATTGTTAGTGGGAGTACGTTGGTGGTAAGGACAATGAAGAATGAGATACGAAAAATTATTTTAATGCTTGTGTTTTCATATCTTAGAAAAAGTCTTGATGCTTGAAAATGTAATTTTTAAAGTCTAAACTAAGAATTAGAAATAGTGTAAACTAGTTATTTTTCAACGGATTAAGATTCTCTTTTCTTTGGGAGGAAAATGAGAGAGTTTTGTAATGAGACAGATAGATCCGAAGTGATTTTGAATAAACTTGGTGAATCTCATGACAAATCATAAGTAGGTTTTTCAAATATAAAATTTACGTCTCTCTCAAAATAAGGATTTTAAGTAAAATGTGAGAATTCAAATTCTTTTTCAATTATGTGAAACTAGTACTCATAATTGAAATTTCAAATCTAATATATACGCCAAACACAATAACTAGAATTAAGCTATCTAATCATTTAATTTCAAGGCTGAATGCCAAGCCCAATTCTGCTTGCCAAACGAGGTCACAGCGACTACCTGAACCCAGAATTGAATTCTAGCAAAACCACTTTAATTACAATTTGGCCTACTCTTCCCCTTTCCACAACAGGTCTGAGACATTTTTTGTAACAAAAAAAAAACCCAATAAATTTTGCATATCTAATTTATATACATTTTTATTTATAACCATTCAAAACCGTTTCAAATATATATTTTCACTGTCCTAAATCGTCCATTATTCTAAATAAACCAAATACTAAGTGTTAATATCCAATTTTGTCCACGTTACATCTAAATTTTTTTCAAAAAAATATTATTAAAAAAATGCGACTACAAAAAAATTTATTTGAAGTAAATAAAATTAAAAAAAAATCATCGAAAATCATTATGAGAATAAGACGAAAGCGATCTGAAAGGAAAACTCGGCACCGTTGAACGGTTACCCTGGGAAAGGAAGGGCAAACGTGATCTGCTGTGTTGCTCTGCTTCACCTTTTAGTTCTGGTCAGTGCTTACAACCACAATGCGTACAAAATTAAACAAAGAAAAAGGAAAGGGACGAGGGCCAGCGGAAGGAAACTTGGTGGAACAGAAAATGAAGCATGTAAAAGGAAAGAGAGATTTGGGGTTGACCACTTCTTCTAAGATTCCTCTTTTCCTGCCTATAAGGGCGTGTTTGAACTGTGATCAAAGTGTAAATTTTTTATTTTGATTAATAATTTTTTTTATATAAAAATTTTTTAAAATGAAAGATTATCAAATAATTTTCTTATTCTTATTTTTTTATTTTTATAAATTTTTTATTATTTTATTACTTTTTAATTTAAAATTCAAAAATCAACATTCTTTTTCTTTTTACTCAAAACTCCTCCATCCATGCATATTATAAGTAGTTAAGAAATAGGATAAGAAGGAGTTGAGGGAAGAAATAAGAACTAAAAATTCTTACATACCTTGAGAGTAATACTCTTCATAAGATTTCAACGGCTTAAATTTATTCTTAATTTTATTATTTAAAATTATATATTAAATTTAACAGCTAAATGGTTATAAAGTGCTAACTGTCATAAATGTATTACACTAGGAGTATACAAGAATTTCTCAATAAGAAAATCTTCTAATGAGCAAATTTATGAAAATTGGATCAATAATTGAACTAGTGAATTGACTAATACATAGTTTAATGATTCAACCGTAGTTAAATCTTATTCGAACCAATGCATATTTAAATATATATTTATATTTATATATATTAAAAATTTAATATATGTAGTAGTTAATAATTAAGAAAAAAGGTATTTAAATTTCTTAAATTTTGAATTATTTGTAAATAGGTCTCAAAACTTTAAAATCATTCTAATTAGTACCTAAACTATAATAATTATACAAATCAACTCTTTTATTCATTTTTTATTTACTTCAAATCTTTTCTTATACATTAAAAATTTATATATATATATATATATATATATATATATATATATATATATTATGTATGTGCTTTATTATGAATATGAATTTGTTAGTAACATATCCTATAAATATATTATACTTTTACTATTTTCTATCATTATTAATACTTGATTAATTCATCTTAAATATTTATTTTATTTACATTCTTTTCATGTGTTGAGGATTTATTAAATACTAAATTATAGTCTCTTAATAAAAGTATTTTATATTAAATTTACTTATTTATATTTAATATAATAAAATATATTTTTTTTAATTTAATAAAATATTACTGTGTATAAATTTATTAATAGTTAAAAATGGTCTAATCATTTTTAATCTAAGTGTATATATATATATTTGTTATGAAAATAAGAACACAATTCAATGTAATTTTATATAAGATAAAATATGAGCTTAACAACTTTAAAAATAACAATGATTCGGTGACAAATCTGCACCCTTGACCAAATAATTTTCAATTGAGCATCTTGTTATAGTATATAGAAAAGAATTGGCACGTAAAAAGTAAGCAGCTTTGATGCCGAAGTGGTGGCGATACTTGGAATCCATCGAGGTGGCCCACCTGGCCTCAACGTTTTATATTTCCAGAAGTTGATTTGGGGGTGTAAAGCTCATACGGCCAGTTTTATGAATTTTTATTTATTTATTTTATTTATTTTCATGTTTATATTATTTGTTAAATATAATTTTAATTTTAAAAATTTATTTAATATAATGTAATTATTTTTAATTTTTAATTTAAATGTAATATTTTATTAAATATAAATTATTTCATTAAAATTTATTTTTAACTAAAATAAAATTTATTTAAAATAAAATTTATAAATTCTAATCAACACATATCTTAAAGACTGAACCAGATGACCGATTTATGCTTGGTTCCACGGTTCTTTCAGAGTCCTAGTCGACCTGGCCAAATGGATCGATTACTAGTTGAATCGATTCAACCAACCGGTCGGATCCATTTTTCATAACATTGTTAACGAGAGTTGGAGAATCTGAATAGAAAACAAAAAGAAAGAAACAAGAGGGAGAAAGACGCTGAAGAGAAACGGAGTGAGGGGCTGTGAGAAGAGGTCCAGACGCTAGAACAGGAAAGGAAAGCTTCTCCACTTAGTCCAAGCCCTTCAGATAAGGTTTACTCCCCACTTTACTTTGAAAATGGCTCCTCCCCAGTTCTAAGCATTTGAACAATCCTTTCCGTTCTCTGCTCTGTGTGTTCCTTATTCGCTTCATGGATTTTACTTGGGTTTTTGGTCTCTGTTTGGGCATTCTGCTTGTTTTGATTTAGCCTCTGTGTTGCTGAGTTGGCTGCCTGCACAGCGTTCGATAGAATGCTTGAGTGGTGGAGTTTGGTTTGTTGACGGAACTTGTGGAAATTATTAGCTTATTGATTGCACTTGTTTTCGTAGCCTGGCTTCATGGGTAGCTTATCTTCTATTAAAGCATGATAAGGGTAATGGGTTGGTTCAGTGGCAGGGGCTTTAATTTAGGTTGGAGAGCAGAGTAAATTTAGCTTTTAAGAGTTGGGCAGATTGATGTCACATATAGATATATATATATTTGGTTTGTATTTTCTTTCCCTTCTCTCTTTAGTAACACGTTGAATAAATGAGTATAGCTCACCCTTTTCCTTTCTTTCTCGTTATTGGATAGGAAATTTGAGGCATTAAGGGTGTGTTTAGAAAGATAAATTTTAAGATTTAATTTTATTAATAAATTAAATTTTTTATTTGAAAAATTATAAAATGAGAATTAATATGATTTGAAAATTCATGAAAATTTAAAATTTTTTAATTAAGTTAGTTTAGAAATTTTTTTAAAAAATGAGAGAATTTGAATAGATTCTAGTAAATTTTACATAAATTTACTACTAGTAATAATATTATTATAAGTATAAAAATATAATTTTTTTTAAATAAAATCAATTCAATTCTTTTTTAGTATATTTCAAATATAAAAATTAATTTCTAAATCAATTTAAATCATAATTTTTAAAACAAATTTTAAACATAAAAATTAATTTTCAAGTCAATTCAATTTAATTCAACTCAACTTAACTCAATTCAATTCAGTTTTTATTTTTATAATCTAAAGATACCTTAAAACTTTTTTTTATTGAAATCACAAAAGACATAATATCCTTTATATTTAGTTGGTGACGTGTTTCATATATACACATATTTTGAATGTAGATTGTTACGATTTTTTGTTTCTCTTCAATTACTTAATGTATTCTTATGTACCTAATAAAAAAGGAAAATCTTAGTGACTAAATAAGAAGGGATGGTGAAAATTGATTAACGTGATGTATGATATGTACGAATAGTGATTCTATTTCATACACATTTTATATAATGAGGCATTTCTATGTTTAATAATAAAAAATATTCATGAGATGGTAATTCCATTATATGTCCCATTTCATAAAATCAAGAATGGAGCATGAAATCCATTCACTCATAGAGAGATGGAATTAGAATTCCATGCTTTATGAAATGGGATTAACAATAGTTGTTCTTAATATACCCTTAAAATTGTATAAAATTACACCTATTATCTTGATTTTTTTGATAATAAAATATTGTCTTTCTTGATATTTTTTAATTTATGGTGTAATTTTTTTATGATCAAATTTTTTATATATTTGATTACTTATTAACCTTAATAGTATTTTATTTTATCATTATAATTTTTAGTCTCGACGTAAATGTTTTACCTTTGATTTAAAAACTTATTTATATGTAAAAATAAATATGAAGTATTTACTTGATATGATAACATTATTTTTTTAAAAGATGACAACATTTATTCTAATCAAATTATTAAAAAAATTAAATTAAAATATTATTGTTAATGTTTAAAATATTTTTTGTTCTAAGAGGTATTTATGTCCTTTATATTAACTTTGATTTTATTTTACAGTAATTCTATATGTCAAACAACAGAGTGGCTTGGAAAGGCTTTACCTTCTAAAAGTTACCAAACTATGGAGTAGGAATAGTCATTCTGATTTATTCCATTCTATTTCATTCCGATTCCGTTGAATAATCATTCAGTGTATCAAAAATTACATAATAGTTCAGTAAGATCATTTAGAGTCATGTACTTTCTTAATTATTTTGAAGTCTATGATCTTGTGTCATGTTTGATCCGGCGTGAATTAAAAATTAAATAACCATTCATTTAGCGGTCATATGAAATCATGTATTTCCTTAATTATTTTGGCTTGCATCTATTGTTTTGTGCTATGTTCAACCCCACATAGATTAGAATATGAGTTAACTAAAATCTTTTTCAATCTTTAATTAAAATTTTTCAACTCACAATTATTTTTTAAACGAATTACGATATTTTGATTTCTCAATTGGAGATAGATAGGTATTTTGGGCAAACTAAATTTGAAAATATTTTTGTTTAATTCATTGTTTGATATTTTATGAATACTTTAATTTAGTTCACTGTTTGTTATTTTACAAATATCTTAATATTTAGTTCATTTCTTGTTATCTTGTGAATATTTCAATTTAGTTTATCTTATTTATTTTGTAAATATTTGTACTTTAGTTTTATTTCTTTATTTTTATTTGGTTTTGTAGGATAGATTACATTTGTTCAGGTTATTAATTATTTACACAATTAACTTTAAGATAACTATTTTAATGATAGATGCATAAATCGATTCCTAAATTGGACTTCATTTTGAAAACTGACTTTAATTATTTAAAAGGATTTTATCAAGTATTTTATCTATTCAAATAAAAATTGATGGTGACTCTCAAAATTATTTTATTTTTTTTTGCCATTTTGTAGTGGTGTCCTTTAGGACAGTTGCAACACTAAGCACTAACTTTTTATATATCTATTTTCATATACCGAATGCATTTGAAAAATGATTTAATTTTGATTTAATGTATATGTAAAATTTTTTTGTATCATCATTTAATCATATATGTGTAAAAGTTTTTTGCACTATCATCCAAAAAAGTCAAACTCTTTTAATTATATATCTACACATGAATTGAATAATAATATAAAATATTAGTTGAATTGTAATTTTAGTTCCTTTATTTTAGCAAAATGAATTATTTAGTTTTCCTATTATAAAAATGAATATTTAGTCTCTCTATTTTATTTAGTTTTCCTATTATAAAAATGAATTATTTAGTCTCTCTATTTTCACAAAATGAACAATTTTGATTCTCGGTCTGTGTGCCATTAAAATTTGACAAAATATGTTGACATGGCATTAAAAATTATTTTTTCTATTTCAAATAAATAACCATAATAACAAAATTAAATTTTTTATTAACCTTATCTCCATTAAGGTCAATTTAAGTATTTTGAGAGTCATGTACATGACCACATGCATTTAATATAGCTTATTTAGAAATAAAAATTAATTTTTTTAATTGTTATTGCTAATTTTTTAATTTTTTAATTTTTTATTATGTGATATAATGGGTGATGACGTTTGGCGTCTTGTCAGAGATGCTTTAAAAAATGGGTTACTTTGATTCTAGATTGACAGAAATCCTTATTGTGCTCATTCCTAAAGGAGATAATCCTACTACATTTAAAAACTTTAGGCCAATAAGTTTGTGTAATGTGGCATACAAAATCATCACCTAAGGTGCTGGTTAACAAGCTAAGGCCTTTCCTGGATGAATTGGTAGGTCCACTTCAGAGCAGCTTCTTACCTGAAAGAGTCACTACAGATAAAGCAATTGTTGCTCAAGAAATTTTGCATTACATGCATAAATCTAGAAGCAAAAAAGGAGTGACTGCTTATAAAATCGATTTGGAGAAGGCTTATGATCGCATTAATTGGGACTTTCTTCAAGCCATTCTCCTTGATTTTGGCCTTCCTATTGAGACTGTTAATTTGATCATGTTCTGTGTGAGGTCGTCCCATTTATCTTTTCTTTGGAATGGTTCTAAGATGGAAAGCTTCTCTCCAACTAGATGCCTACGTCAAGGTGACCCAATGAGCCCTTATCTTTTTGTTCTTTCTATGGAAAAGTTGGTTCTAATGATCCAGCAAAAAGTAAAAGACAAACAGTAGTAGCCCATACACATTTTGAAAAATGGTCCAGGAATCTCCCATCTTTTCTTCACTAATGATGTCTTGTTCTTTTGCAAAGCCAAAAGCTCTCAAGTCGCTTAATTAGTTCCATTCTCCTGGATTTTTGTAAAGCTTCTGGTCTTAAAGTTAACTTGGAGAAGTATAGAGCTATGTACTTTGCGTCAGTGCCGAGGAATAAGAAGGATCTGTTTTGCTAGAATCTCTTCTATACATTTTGCTAATGATCTCAGGAAATACCTTGGTTTCCTTTTTCTCAAAGGCAGAATCAAGAAGATAGACTTCCTCTCGATTCTAGAGAAAATTCAAAATCATCTATCAACTTGGAAAGGAAAGCTTCTTAATAAGGCTGGTAGGACTTGTTTAGCTAAATCAGTTCTCACCTCCCTGCCAATCCATCCCATGCAAACCTTATGGTTCCCTCAAAGGATATGTGATTAGATCGATAAACTCATAAGAAAATTCATTTGGGGCACCAATAGAAATAGCAGAGGGTTTAATCTCGTTAACGGGAGAATGAGGATTGGAAACTTGATAGTCTTTGGTCCCCGATTCCAATAGATATTCACAACCATATCTTGTTGCTCCCAATCTCTAAATTTGCTTCCTTTGATGATTGTTGGACTTGGAAGAATTGAAATTTTGGTGTTTATTCAGCCACTGCTGGTTATGAGTGGCTTATAGCGCGGAAAAGAAACATCCATAATCATTGATCTTAGTCCTGGATCTAGAGACTTAAATGCCCTGAGAAAATGCGTTTTCTGGATTTGGCAAATCCTCCATAATGCACTGCCTACAAACTATATGAGACACCAAAGAGGACTTGCAAGCTCCCCTGTTTGCACTAGGTGCTCGAATGGCTTGGAAGATAATGACCATTGTTTGAGAAATTCTCCTTTTTCTGAAGATATCTGGTGGAGATTAGGTTATGGTTGTGACCCCAAGTTTTTCTCTACTGGTTTCAAATACTAGCTCCTTACCTATATCCATCAAAACCAAAATATTTCCTTCATTTGTGTTTTATGGTGGCTTTGGCGTTGGCGGAATAATTTAGCACTTTATGATTAGAAGTGGCCTT
Organism: Castanospermum australe; assembly: GCA_019955255.1. NCBI lineage: Eukaryota > Viridiplantae > Streptophyta > Magnoliopsida > Fabales > Fabaceae > Castanospermum > Castanospermum australe. Next base: position 24,082 of record NSJW01000104.1, read on the forward strand.
TCGAGTTCATGCTTAAACAAATTAATCTCACTGTAAATGAAGTTTGTCTTTTTACTCCATGAAGGTCATAATAATATTAGGAAAGAAAGTAGGGAGATAAGATGGACTAAACCTCTTGAAGAAAGCATTAAAGTGAATGTCGATGGTAGCTGTAAAACTTTAAAGAGAGCAAGGATAGATGGACTAATCTGGGACTCCTCTGGTGACTAGGTTACTAGCTTAGTGGCTTATTTGGTGATCAAGATATCCTTTTTTGCGGAACTTGAAACTATCAAGCATGACCTTCTTATTGCCTGGGATCTTGGCTATAAGTTGGTTAATTGTGAATCCGATTCTTTAGAAAATTATCGTCTAGCTCTTATGTGCCCCCCTCCAAAAAAATGCCATGCTTATCTTTTAGTCATTGTTAATGAATAATCCCTGGTAAATCGTGATTGAGATATTAATATTACTTATTTTCTTTTAAAAGCTAATTATTAAGCTGATTATTTGGCTAATTTGGGTGTTACTGGTAATGATAGACTCACTATCTAGAACTCTCTTCTTGGTGGAATGGCTGGCTTACTCCATATCTGATGCGTTAGGGGTCTTTTTCTATAGATCTTAGTTGCTTTGTTTTTTCTTTCTTTCCAATGTATCCCAAAAAAAATATATCATATCAATACTTTTTTTTAGGTTTTAACGACATACTGGACGAATAAATCAAAATTGTTAATTTTTTTTTAAAAGAGGGACCGACCTAATCATTTGTTTTATTAAAATAGAATGATCAAAACTATAATTAAGCCTAAAAAATTGTACAATAATATTAGATTAAATGCTTAATTGCAGTTTTGGTTTATCAATTTTAACAAAATAAATTGATTTGATCCTTTATTTTGAAAATGAACTGTGTGATACCTCTATTTTCATAAAATGAACACATTTGCTCCACCTGTTTGTATGTTATTAAAAACTTAACGGATGATGCTGACGTGACATTAAAAAATAATATTCGGTTACAGTTTTAGTTATTTTATTTTAACAAAACAAATTATTTGATTTTCTGTTGAAAGAAGAAATGATCACAGAAACCCTTAGTTTGAGAGAATGAGTCAGTTGAATTACACTGTCCTCAGTATCGGATTTTATAATACTTGTGTACAATAAAAAAAGAAATAATCATATTCCATAATCTACGTGATTCTAACATGATCCTAATTGATTATTTACATATTCTGACAATCCTAATTGATTCTAACAGATTCTTTACATATTCTGACAATCCTAATTGATTATAACACTTCCCATCAAGTTGGAGCATATAAATCATATGCACCAAGCTTGTTACAAATATAACTAATTCGAGGACCTCTGAGAGGCTTTGTGAATACATCTGCTAATTGATCATTTGAATTGACAAAGTTAGTGGCGATGCATCCAGATAAAATCTTTTCTCGGATAAAGTGGCAGTCCATTTCTATATGTTTGATCCTTTCATGAAACACTGGATTTGAGGCAATGTGCAGAGCTGCTTGATTATCACAAATCAGTTGCATTTGCTTAACATCTCCAAATTTTAACTCTTGAAGCAATTGTTTCAGCCATATAAGTTCACATGTTGCTAATGTCATAGCTCGATATTCTGCTTTTGCACTTGACCTTGCAATAACATCTTGTTTTTTACTTTTTCCAGAATACCAAGTTGCCTCAAATCATTACGCAATAACCTGTGGTAGAACGCCTATCTGAGAGAGAGCCAGCCCAATCTGCATCTGTGAAACCAATGATCTGGGTATGTCTTTTGTCTTTATTCCTAAGACTACAAGTGAGACACTATCTCCATCCGGGGTGGCGACATGCTATGATCGATGAAATGCTAGCCTTACACTCTAGTGGCACTTGGAGAGTTAGTTCCATTACCTTACGGGTAAGTCCACAGTTGGGTGTCGATGGGTGACCGTTTGAAAGCTCGCCTAGTAGCCAAGGGCTATACTCAGATATATGGTTTAGACTACGGTGATACATTCTCACCTGTTGCCAAAATTGCTTCTGTTTGGCTTTTTCTATCCATGGCTGCCATGCGACATTGGCCTCTATTCTAACTTGATATTAAGAATGCCTTCTTACATGGTGAACCCGACGTGAAAGAAGAAATGACACCATGTTGAAAGAAGAAATGATCACAGAAACCTTTAGTTTGAGCGAATGAGTTAGTTGAATTATACTGCCCTCAGTATCGGATTTTATAATACTTATGTACAATAAAAAAAGAAATAATCCTATTCCATAATTTACGTGATTCTAACATGATCCTAATTGATTATTTACATATTCTGACAATCCTAATTGATTCTAACAGATTCTTTACATATTCTGACAATCCTAATTGATTCTAACAATTTCAAATTGTAAAAATATGTTTGATATTTAAATAAGTAAAATTTCATTATATCATATACTATAATCTCATGTATTTTAACAAAAAGATATTTACTAATTCTAGTTAACAATAAATTAGAAAAAAACTATAAGAATTTTGTACATTCATGTATCAAATATTTTCATTTTATTATTAGACAAGCATTTGAACTATAAGAAATGATAACTGAAACTATTTAAGTTGAGTAAAAGTTATTACTAAACCAATCAAAATGTAAATAATTTTTCTTTATAAGGACATATAATATTAAATTAAAATCAATTACATAAGATTATAGGTATGCTAATAGGCTTAGACCTTGAAAGTCTCATATAGGCCTAAACCTTTAATCAAAATTAGTGTGTGTGTGTATATATATATATATATATAATTATATAAATATACAATAACATTTATATAAATACTATAACTTTTTTTAATTATATAAAAAAATAATTATACTTCTATTAATATTGCAAACATCTCATAACAATAATTATGATTTATCAATTGAAGATTTAATTATTAGCTAATCTAGAATATTGTACATATATTAATTCAAGTAGAGTGCTAACAAACATGAGATGTTGTTACTTGAATCTGAAACTGACTTACACCTTACTTAGTATACTATATAAGACATGAATAATATAATATAATTAATGACAGTCATCTTTATATAATATTTAGATAAGATACTGAATAAGCATAATATTTCTATTAGAATAAAGATTGTTTAACCTTAAACTTATAACAGACAGGATTAAATTATTTTATCTTATACAATCTTATACAATTAAGAGGTAAGATAAAATTATTTTGAACAAATAAATTACTATTCCAATATCTTATCAAAATATGAATAATGTTAATTATATTATATTTTTTATCCTTTATACAGTATAACAAACCAAACCTTGAATTATTAGATGTAGCACTTGATTGAAAATTTGCAAAATCAATAAAGAACACGACAACCCAACAATCCAAAAATGATAGCAATGTAAAAAGAAAGCGACTTGAAATCTCATAACAAACCCCAAAAGTATACCCACTCGTACCAAATCCATTTATTTCACCCTATAGGCCACTTATGGCATACATGCATGGCTGCAACAAAGAATCATCAATGGTAATACTAAAGTTGCAACATAAGCAAAGTTTTTGTTTAACATCAATCCTATTAAGACATGGAAAATGAGAAACAAATAATAAAAATTCCAATAAGGAGAAAGTATGGTATTTAAATATTTTATCTAATGGGGATAAGGAAATAAAGTGCCAATTCAATTAGTTCAACAAAATCTAACTATTCCCAAACATAAGAAATCACAGCTTCAAACTCAGAGAAGACCTTTTGCATAAACTAACAAAAGGAAAGAATCACAATTTCAACATTTATGCCTACATCCATCACTATCAACCAGGAATGAGAACTTCTCATCAGAAAATTCACCCCAGCATAACAATTTATTATTCTTAAAATTAAAATATGAGTCACATTGATCATAGGATAGACAAATATAAGAATGACAATATATTACAACATTTCAACTTACTCCTGAATTTTCAAACCATAATGCTATTCTCCTACTCTTCTAACCACTAATCTCATTCTCTAGCTACTACGGAGTCCTTTTCAACCACCTTAGCAATGACAGTTTGAAGATTTAAAACAAATAGAATGTAAACAAAGATAAAGTAAGTTCATGATAGTTAAGAATTAAAAAAAAAAACAATCAAAAAGGTCTTATCGCTTTCCTTGTTGAAGTGAATAAATGGCATAAAACAGACATTTCTTAATTCTTGATGCATTTTCAGTGTCCAATTTTATCCAAACTAAAATTTGATATTAAAAATATTTAAAAATAATAATAAAATTTTAAAAATAAAACGTAAAAAAAATTGTTTTATCTAAAAAGATACAATAATAATAAGTTAGCTTTGTTTTCTTTTTGTCAATAATAATAATAAATAGCCCAAAATATACTCTCATAACCCAATTTGCAATCCAAACATCCTGGTCGATTTGAAAAGTTGATCCAAAAGCAATTTAACCCAAAACCCATTACTCATGACTTTGATCCAAGATGAAGTTGCCCTCTCTCTCCATGCACTTTCTTTCCCCCTCTCTGTCACTAATCGTTTTCTCACTCAGGTCTATCTTTGACAGTTTCAGAAAAAAGTAAAGTGAAGTAATTTATAATCGAGTGATCAAGAATAAGAAAGATAAAAGAAAATTGTAGAAAGATAAAAGAAAATTCTGCTATATTATTTAGAAGTTTTAAATAGAGAATGGAAAAGAGTTATTTTCTATTGTCTGAAAGATACATTGGTTATTAATAGAATGGAGTGAATTATAATTTTAATTTATAATACTACCTTTTAATTTTTATTGTCCTCCTAATTAAAAATGTAAATGACTATTTAAAAAAAAAAGAAAAAGGAAACGATTCCATTCTAAACCTATAAAATTGGAAGATATGAAAATTTGAGAATTCGAGTGGTATTAAGCGGTTTGGGTTCCCTTGCTTAAATATTCTAGTTCATTATTTAAAAGTCAAAGTCTTCTAAACAATGATTTAGACTTTTTTATTACTCCACTTTATTCAGGCTATGTTTGAAAAATTGAAAAGGAAATAAAAGAGAGTAATTAATAATAAAATGGAATGAAAAAGTAAGGATTGGAATGAAAACATACATGCTACTCTATTATTTGGTTGTTTAATAAAAAAGGAAAGAGAGTCTTTTCACTCTTTTTTAAAAGTTAAAACATAAGAAAATGGAATGGAAAGACTTTATGAGTTTTATTTTTTAATTTTACTGTCACATAAAATAAGTAATTATTTGAAAAGAATAATAATAATTTAACTAAATTTTAATAATAATTTTCTCACCCATACCATGTCATTTTGCTCCTTGATTTCTCAATTTAGAGGAACAACAAATTTAAGATTTTGAAATGACAAAAAAAAATCTTAAAGTTTCTCTGTTATCATTTTATTCATTTCTTTTAAATAATTCCTAAACACACATTTTGATATATTGTCGTGCCATTCCCTTCCACTCCCTAACCTTGGTAACTACTTCACTTCATCATCCAAACATAGAGTCAGCTTCGCGCGCAGGACCCATCTATCTCCTTCTATCCCTTTCTTTTTCCCTTTCACGCACTCTTTCTCTTTTCTCCCTCCATCTCACGCGCATAGCCTCTGCCTTCCTTCCCTAGCCCAATTTGTCCTTTCTGCCAGTGGACGCAAGGATTGGCTTTCTCCACTTTGGGCAGGAAGTATGACCCAAATCCATGTTTAAGGTTTCAGCTTTATTAGGTTTAATGGAAAATGGTTTTTGTAAATTAGATTACTGTTATAGGATTGGTAGGATAGTTGCTGGTTGGACTTGTTTTATTGATAAGTGGATGACTATGGTGTCTGGGTTTCTTTTAGTTTGAATCTGCAATTGTATGCAACCCATTTGATGAAAAGCTTGAATGAAAGTCTTGAGGTGTGCTGTATGAAATAATTTTAATAGGCTATTATTGGCTTGTTCTAGAATCTAGGATGAATGAGATTATTGTTTCACCTCTAACTTGCCCCCTGCAAAGAGGTTCTACGGCTCTTGACTTTTGTGATTTGATTATGTTGTGCTCTAATTGGGTGCTCTAGAGTTTTTTTTTTTCTTGTTAGATAGCAAAGGTTTTGAGTCTAGTTATTTTGATCCTTTGTGAATTTGTGAAGCCCGTCACGTTTTAATTTTTGTGGGTTGGATAGGTTGTTGTGCTGATTGGGTGCTCCCAAGATTTGTTTTGATGTTAACTGTTAAATATCTAAGGGTCTTGAGTATGTAAATGTCACTATGGGTTGTTCACTTTGGGACCTGCAGCTTTGTTATTTGTTACTGTAAATAGATTAAGCTTTATATACTTCAATAAGATAAGTCCTGTAATTTTCAATGCAGTAGGTTGAGATTGATATACACATGAATAAAAGGGTACTATTTTAAAACTCAGACTTTATTCTCAATCAGTAACTAGGGCTGGGTATCAAGGGATAAAGGTTGTGCATGTTAGAGTATAACTGTATAGCCAAAACTATGTATTTATTTACTTTTTATAGTTACACGTGTATGGCTGAGATAGAAGTCCTTGTTTTTATATTTAGTTGTATTACTTCTTTTTTGCAACAGAGTAATGAATTGTAAATACAGAAGAATTCCATAATGTTCTCTTTGTCTTCCTTTTTCTCTACTGCACTTGCCATTAAACTCCATTATGGTATCAGAGCCACTCCTTGAGTGGTAATCTAAACCATTTGCCATTCCTTATCTTGTTTTTTGTTTTTTGTTTTTGTTTTTGTTTTTGTTTTTGTTTTTTTTACTTCTTCAACATCTGTCTACTCTTAAATCTCTAAATCCCTAAAACACTAAATCCCTCTCTTCAAAATGTCGAACTAGCAACCTAACTCCTCTTTCATTAGCAATGCTCTCCCTTCTCTCACAAATTTGATCACACAAAAATGTACATCAAAAAATTTCCTCCTTTTGAAAGCTCAAATTGCTCCTGTTGCAAAGGCATTCAAGGTCACGGGACATTTAGATGGAAGCAAGGTGGAACCAGTAAAAGAGAAAGCAGAGAAAGAGAAAGCAGAGAAAATGGACGATGGAAGCACCAAGCAAGTTCTTAATCTAGAATATGATGAGTGGTACTCAAAAGACCAACAGGTTATTGCCTGGATTTACTCCACTCTGTCACTAGAAATACTAGCTCAAGTGATGATTTTCCTTCTGCCAAAGTCTTGTGGAAAACACTTAATGATTCTTATGCACAAGAAACTGAGGTTAGATTGATGCACTTAAGATCCGAACTTCATAGTGCAAAGCAAGATGGAAAAGCAGTTGATGAATACTTGACTAAAATGAAAAGAATTTTTGATCAACTTGCAATGATTCAACACCCTGTTGGGGGTACTGAAAAGGTTCCATTTTGTCTTATATTGTTTGGGAAATGAATATAAAATGTTTGTTACTTCAATCTTGACAAAGCCACCACTGCCATCATTTTCTGAATTACGCCATCTACTTCTTGAACATGAGTTGTTGTTTGACTTGGCACCGAAGAACAAGGATAATGCAGGTGGTTCAGATAAATCTATGCTGTCTCATGATGTCCTATATTCTAAAAATTCTGGAAATTTTGAGAATTCTAGTAATTATCTCTCAAGAGGAAGAGCAAGAGGTTACCATCGAGGAAGAGTGTGAGAACGCTACAATTTTTTAGGTCATGGAGTTCGTGGACATGGATATAGTCCTGTAGAAAATTCTCAGGATCCTTATTGCTCAACTCAACTTAATCATGGTGGCCATAAGACAAGAGGTAGAGGAAACTACTTGAGTTCATGGTCCAGTGGGCGTGGTATTCTACCTAATCCATCTCCTTGTCAAATTTGTGGTCTGAATGATCACATGGCTACAGACTGTTATCATCGTTGCTCTCCAAGAATTAATCAAATTGAACCTGCTGCCTTAACTCACTCTGCAAGTTCTAGTTATTCTGCACCATCAGAAACCAGCTGGATAGTAGATTCTGGAGCTACTAATTATGTGACAGATGATCAAGGTATGTTATATGACTGTAAACCATATGATGGAAATAGCAAAATTATCATTGGTAATGGTTGTGCTCTTCCAATTTCACACACTGGCTCCATGTATATTTCATCGAAAATGGAAACAATTAAAATTCCCAATGTTTTCCTTGCACCAAGGTTTAAAAGAAATGTTATATTTGTTGCTCAATTAGTTGATCAATGCAAATGCTCTCTTCTCTTCACATGTGACTCACTTTTGGTGAAAGATCAATCGGGGAGGCTCCTCGCTAAAGGAAAGCATCATGGAAATCTCTATTTTTTGGAAAGTGATGAAATCCATGCTATTTTTGTTGCTGCTTTGTCTACTACAAATCAATCAAAGGTTTCAGTTGAATTATGGTACCATAATTAGCTCACATGAGTTTTGTCAATGTAGAATTTTTGAGAAAAATCAATGCTTTGCCTTTATGTGACAAAGTTCCGCCAAATGTAGTTTGTAAAGGTTATCAACTTGGAAAGCATCATCAATTACCTTTTGCTAATTCCACCAAATTTTGCTCTTACTTTCTTGAATTGGTGCATGCTGATTTGTGGGGTAGTTCGGCATTAACTTCATTGTCAGGCTCAAAATATTATGTCAGTTTCATTGATAACTTTACTCGCTATACTTGGATCTGTTTTCTAAAATTTAAATATGATACATTGAAAGTGTTTCAGCCATTTCATGATTTTATGACCAAGCACTATCAAGCTAGAATTACATTTTTATGGAGTGACAATGGTGGAGAATTTACTTCACAATCATTTCAAGACTTTTGCAGTGCCAATGGAATAAAGCAACAATGCTCATGTCCATACACCCCAGCTCAGAATGGAATAGTTGAAAGGAAACACAGGCATATTTCCGAATTGGGACTATCTTTGCTCTTTTATAGTGGAGCACCAAGTTACTTATGGAGTGAAGCCTTTCATACAGCCACATATGTCATAAACAGGTTGCCAACTTCTACTAATCCTGACAAAATGCCTCCATATCAGATGATTACTGCTCACCTCCCTGACTATTCTTTCTTAAAGGCTTTTGGTTGTCTATGTTATGTTCATGTTGACAAATCTCTGAGAAGAAAATTGTCTCCTAAGGCTGAAGAATGTAGTTGGCTATAGTGACCAGCACAAAGGTTACAGATGCTACTCACCTATACATCGCGGGATATTTGTTTCCAGACATGTGACATTTGATGAAAACAAATATTTCTCTGATATTCAATCATTAAAACCATCAATGTCTACTTATAGAACTTCAATCTTCCCTCCTAATGATGGTATGGAATTTTTAGAAGATGCTAGTGCTGAAAATCAGAGTGAACTTCGAGATCACCTTGATCAAGATGAAAATTTAAACACACAAGATGATTGAGCTCCCAATTTGAATGATGCTGCCAGCAAAGAATATGATGAAGTAACTAATGGCTCTTTTGTCTCACAACAAGACCATGACTTAGTTGATGCCAATGATCAAGAAAATCAATTGCATAGATCTTTGAAAACCATTCAACCAAGAAAATACTATCCAATAGAAGAATGGGCTTTGAAAAGTGAAATTGGTCAAGGAATTTCAAAACCAACTTCCTACCATGAAGCTGTTAAAGATCTAACGTGGATTGCTGCAATGAATGAAGAAATACATGCTCTAGTGCAACACTAAACATGCAAAATGGTTCCAGGGCCTAAAGACAAAAATGTGGTTGGCTGTAAGTGGGTTTATAAGATCAAATATAAGTCTGATGGAACAATTGAGAGACTCAAAGCCAGACTTGCTGCAAAGGGATTCAATCAACAATATGGGTTGGATTACGAGGAAACATTATGTTCAGTTGTGAAAATGGAAACTGTGAGGTTGACATTAGCAATAACAAATATCTTTGGATGGAAACTCCATCAATTTGATGTAAAAAATGCTTTCCTACATGAGAAACTTCACGAAAAGGTGTGCATGGAGCAGCCATCAGGCTATTTGTTCTCTAATAATGCTAACATGGTGTGCAAATTGAAGAAAGCAATTTATGGATTAAAACAAGCTCCTAGAGCTTAGTTTGATAGCTTCAGCAAAGTCTTGGTCACCAATGGCTATATCAAATGCAAGTCTGACAATGCCTTATCCTTTAAAAGAGTTAGCTCACAGATATCAGTATTACTTGTATATGTTGATGATATCATTGTAACAGGGGATGCAGAAGTAGAAATCAGAAACTTGAAGGGAATTCTTAGCCAACGTTTTGCAATGAAGAATTTAAGAGAGATGAAATATTTTCTAGGAGTTGAAATCAGCTGCTCCTCTGAATGAATGAGAATCACTCAATGCAAATATAGAATGGAGATTTTAAAAAGGGTCGGTATGAGCCAATGCAAACCAGCATCTACTTTAATAGCTTTTGCAAGGACACTAAGTGCATCTGATGGTGAACTTCTTAAAAATCCAGAATATAGGAGTCTTGTAGGTGCATTACAATATTTAACCTTTACCAAACCTGATTTTACTTTTTCTATGAGTCAAGTGTGTCAGTTCATGCATGAGCCACGAGAAGCACATTTTCAGGTAGCAAAAAGGATATTGAGGTATATAAAAGGAACCATATCTACTGGTCTCTTCTTGAGAAACATATGAGTTTGATTGCATATTCAGATGCCGACTAGGGTGGTGACCCAGACACAAGAAGATTTATTTCTGGATTTTGTATTTTTCTTGCTGGCTGCCTTATATCTTGGAGTGGTAAGAAACATATAATAGTTTCCTAATCAAGTACAGAAGCAGAGTTTAGATCAATGTCAAATGCAGCATCAGAGTTGACTTGGTTTAAATACATTCTCAATGAGTTGGGATTTAAAATTCAACATGTCTCTTTAAAGTGTGACAATCAAAGTGCTCTCAAACTCGCTTTCAATCCAGTCTTCCATGTTAGAAGTAAACACATTGAGCTTAACTATCACTTTGTGCGAGAAAAGGCTGAAAATAAGGAGATCATACCAGAGTTTGTCACATCAAAACAATCAGCTTGCTGATATATTTACAAAGGGCTTGTCTACTAGTCAATATTATTCAGTAGCAAACAGGTTGTCTATGTTTAACATAGACAACTATTTGAGGGGGATGTTAGAGTATCGCTGTATGGCCAAAACTATGTATTTATTTACTTTTTATAGTTACACGTGTGTGGCTGAGATAGAAGCCCTTGTTTTTATATTTAGTTATATTACTTCTTTCCTGCAACAGAGTAACGAATAATAAATGCAAAAGAATTCCACAATGTTCTCTTCGTCTTGCTTTTTCTCGACTGCACTTGCCATTAAACTCCATTAGTGCATATGAAATTTTGATTCTGTATATTGTGCCTATATGGTCATGATTTTAATGTGCATGGAACAACTTGTCATTATTTCTTTTCTTAAAAAGAAAACACAAAATATGGTGTTGATATTGTCATCAATGTTTACGGTACAGTTGATTTTGATAGGAATTTGAAATAAGGAAGAACAAAGAAGGAGAGTTATGCGTTGGTTATCTGCTAGGTATCAAGTGTGTGGAGTCACTTATTTTCTCTTATCTTTATCTTCAGTTTACATTACCAATTTTTTTATTTAAATATTAAATAAATAAAAAAGTAAGATAAATATTAGATTAAGTATATCTTTCATGTTATTTCTTAAAAAAAAAATAACAATACAGAAGTAATTTGAGATAATGGTACAACGTAAGTCAACAAGCGTTGGTAAATATAAAAATCCAAAAAAAAAAAAAATCCCATTGTAACCGTTATTACTTATAAGGTATCTAATTCATTCTTTCCTTTGTGTTTTTTTTTTTATATTTTTTTCTAATCGTTTCATTCATTACTCTGTTGACCATAATCCGATTTCGAGTGTTTGTATGATAAGCGTTGACTTAGCATCAGAGAAAGTGAGGTCCTGCGCATGAAGCTGAGGGAAAAAGTTGTCAACGACAGGGAGGGAGAAAGGGAATGTGGTTCTTGGATCAAATTGGGTTTTGGGTTGTTTCTGGTTCAAAGTCATGCATAATAATTTTGGGTTGAATTCTTTTTGGACCAACCTTTTAAATGGCTTTTTTTAATGGATCCAAAGTTTAGAATGCAGATTAGGTTAATGAGATTTTATTTTGAGCTAGTTATTATTATTGGTGACCCAAAAAAAAGCTAGTTATTATTATTATTATTATTATAAAACAAATATTTTTTATTTTTTTTAATTTTTTATTATGTTTCTCTAATTTATAATAAAAAAGGATAAAATCATTTTTTAAATAATTTTAATATTAAATTTTTGTCTAGGAAAAATTGCATGCTAATATCTCCTTTTATGTTTAATTATATTTTATTTTTTACCTTTATATATTTTTTTAATTAAAAGTATTTAAACTCTTCTTATATTTAAATATCTTTGATTTTCTAAATCGTATGGATATCTATATAAACATGTCATTTTATAGAAGAATCCAAAAAAAATGACAAAAAATAATAATAAAAAGTGAAAAATAAAAAAGAAAAAGAAAATTTAGAAAGAAAAATGAAATAATTCTTGTTACCCATAAAATCAATCAATTTTTGTCTTGAAAATTAGTGGCTAACCTTAGAATCTATAGCCCATAACTCATAGCTCATAAACCACAACCTACTCTACCACGATCAACTCAATAATCCTAAATACATTCTTCAATTTCTTTGGAAAGGAACTGCAACTCTTTAAGGGCATCTTTAGATGGAAAGTTGAGGGAAAAGAAAAAGAGGATAAATTTTTTATTTTGATTAAAAGTTATCTATATTTGAATTAAAAATGAAAGATTATACTTATTATTTTTATATTTCATTTTTTATTTTTATAAATATTTTATAATTTTTTTGATTTAAAATTAAAAAATTAACACTCAGTTTCCTTTCCTTTCCTTCCAAACTCCACTATCCATACATTCCATAAGGAAACCACACCTAATTCACTTATCAAATTCAGAGCAAAGAGGGAAATGATAGGAAATTGATGTCTGGCCATAATCCTGTGCAAGCCACTCCAAAGGCCATCCCTTCGTACCGTCTCAGCAGGAGCCCATTCCAAAAACTTGTGTGAAGAAGCCATTCATAGAAAGGCAGAACACCACAAGCACTATAATGAGAGAGGAACGAGCGAGACCGAGAAAGAGGAAGAGGAGAGCAAGAGGAGCCCGTGAGGGAATTAGAGAGAAAGAGTTGAAATAGAGAGACATCTGAGATGAAAAAAAGAGAAGGCATCAACAGAAAGAGAGAGACTAGAGACACCATCTTGAAGTAAACCTCTTACCATCGAGCATATTGATCCCAACTAATACTAAAGGGAGAAGCTATAATGGTAATTTGTAAACTCATACTCTTTCTCCTGTTGTGTTCAGTTGTAACATTGGACTTATGGGTTTGTAGCCGGGCATTTTATTTTGCTTCTTTCAGCCAATGATTTGTTTAAATAAAATTGTTGCTATAGATTCTGTAAAGCATATAGAATATGTTTGAAATGATAAATTTTATGATTTAATTTTATTTGTAAATTAAATTCTTTATTTGAAAACTTATAAATGAGAATTAATATAATTTGAAAATTCATAGAAATCCAATAGGTTTTAATTAAGTTAGTTTAGAAATTATATTAATAATGAGAGGCTTGGGATCGATTTTAGTAAATTTATATAAATTTATTATTATACCCTTAATAAAAAAATATAATAATCATATATTATAAGAGTAAAAATGTAAATTTTTTAAAATAAAATCAATTCAATTCTTTTTTAATATATTCCAAATACGTATATGTGTCATGGCTTTGCACAAGCCACAGCTTTCAAATAATATATGTCGGTGCAGATTTTGCTGTCAAATAAAATGTTCATTTGGTTACTTTAAAGAATGGTTAAGAAGTGTAAGATGAGAACAGACGGTGGGAGAGAGGGAAGGAATTTGATAATCTTGTTCTCAAAATGCACATTAATTTTGCTCTTGGTAAAATCAAATATAAACTTGCTTTAATGGCATATTCATGCAAGGATGGGTCATAACTTATTTCTATGTATATTCATCAAGTTCAATTTTTTCATTCCATTACTTTCACTAAACATTCATACGGTTTCCATGCTTTAGCTTTTTTTTTTTTTTGTTTCCTTGTTTGTTTCACTTAGTCTATTACCTTATGGTTAGCATTAGTTGATATATACGAGGATGTAAACTAATTGTGCATGTGCGTTTGGATGTTCCTTTTTTCAATGGTTGGTCTTGTGTAACGTTTTGTTTTATTTATTCGATTATATTCAATTATTCTTTAGAGATGCTTCTGTCTCTCTGTTGTGGATATGCAGCGGCTCTCTTTACTGGCTTGAATGGATCCATAAATGGGTCTTTCACTTGGCATGTGTTGGGGTTGCAACCCATGGGGATAGTATCAATTCATGATCCAAATTTGACTAGTACATCCATTGTCGCTTATAGCAGTAACTATGCGAAAGGAAGTGATGTTCTATATTGCCCTGTATTTCCCAGTGAATTTGGCTACACATATAGTGTGTGATTGGAATGGTAAATTTTATGATTTGATTTTATTTATAAATCAATTCTTTATTTAAAAAATTTATAAAATAAGAATTAATATAATTTGAAAATTCATAAAAATCTAATAGATTTTAATTAAGTTAGTTTAGAAATCTTCTTAAAAATGATAAGATTTGGGTAGATTTATATAAATTTACTATTATACCCTTAATAAAGATATAATAATCATATCATTATAAATTTAAAAATGTAAGTTTTTAAAATAAAATAAATTTAATTTTTTTAAGTGTATTCCAAGCATGAAAATTAATTTTTAAATTAATTCAAATCATAATTTTTAAATGAGTTTTAAATATAAAAATTAATTTTTAATTTAATTTAATTTAATTAAACTTTACTCAATTCAATTTAATTCTAATATTTATAATTCCAAACACACCCTAGCGAATTTGGCTATATATATGGCAAACCACCCATTCTTGCTTATGATACCCATCCCTTACATTGCCCATCGCAGGAGTTCTTCAATATTGTCCTTGGTGGAAAGGAACCTAGTAAAGGAAGGCAATTTGATCACATTTTTGGTGTGTGGCTTGGTGGAGTTGAGCTACTCTGGTGTGGCACAGCAGAGTTGAGGGCCACTGGGATTGTTTGACATGTTGTCAAGAACATTATGATGTATGATTCTATGATATTTAAAGCTGTCAAGATGGATCAAATCTATCAAACTGACCCATTTAATCACAAGAAAATGCAAATCAAATTTCTAAAATTATGATATGTGTAAATGTGATAATTTCTTGACCGTTCCGTTTAACCCGAAAGTTAAACGGATAGGGCCTATTTATTCACGAGTCTTGCTTATTTTTTTTTTAATTTTTTAAATATATATTTATACTCATAAAGTATATTATATGACTTATTTTTTCAAGACCCTAACACTAATATGATAATGTATCAATTTTCTATTATTATACTTGTTAATTTGATTTAAATTTTAGATAATATTTAAATTATGTGATGTATTTGTGAATTTGATTTAAACTTTGAATAATATTTAAATTATGTTATATATTTATAAATGTGATTTGAATAATATTTAAATTATATAATTGATTTGACAAGTTTCTTTAATAGTTAAGTGAATTTAAATTTTTTAACCTTTTGATAAAAAAAATAAAATTATAAAAGAAAAAAAAGAGCCAACTCATTTAAACTCATGAATTTATGCGAGATGAATCAGACTAATTTTTTTTCTATTCGTTTAAATATAAATAATTTTGATCTGGCCTATTTAACTTGTAGCCTGTGTGATCGGGGTGAGCTTAAACGGACCAGCCAACCCAACCCGTTTATAAGCCCTAGTGTTATCTAGTTACCCAATTCTTGCTGTTTATTAGGGCAACGTTGGTGACAAAACTTATACTGGGGTTTACTATGTTGATGTTACTATTCCCTTTTATACTAGGAATTAAATTCTGGTAATTTAGCATTTGGGAGCCGTGTCTCGGTGGATTTGAATTTGTCCATTTCACGAAATCTTCCATTGAATGATGGGTTGTGGTTTGAAATTGAAAATTCTATGGATTTGGTTTTAAAGTAGTTCAAATTTCCCCAAAAATGTTTTACTCGGCTTTGAATCACATTTAGGCTTATATTATATCATTTTCTTAAGGCACAGGAGTTTTATCCTGGGGCTATCGCAGGAGTATATATCACAGTCTTACGCATTGCTTAGTCGCTTACATCATTTGTTTTCTCTTCTATAAGAGCAGGGTTCTGTCATCATCATTTCTTTTAAATTAGAAGTATTCCTCTTCTAGCAAACTCACCATATTGCAAAAATCATTTTCGCCATTCTAGCTTTTTTTTTTTTCTTCTTTGTAATAAGAGTGAATTGAAATTTAAGATTTTAGATAAATGCCTTATTTTAAATATAATTATTAAAAAACAAAACAAATTATTGTAATATATAACTTCAAATATCTTTAATAACAGATACATAATTTTTTAGATTAAAATGATAACCATTGAAAATCAATTTTCAAACACATATTTTGACTGTTTTAAAACGTCCATTATTCAAAATGAACCAAATATTAAATACTGATTTTAGACAGTTATTTTCATATATCCGAATCCTTTTGAAAATTTACATATTTAATTTTTCTCCATAATTTTTATTAATTATTTAAAACAAGGTGTGAAAAAAGAGTTACGTTAAATAGAAAATTCATTATGAACTAAAATAAATGCCTATTTTAAGGAAAATTTTTAGTCTTGTATTAGTGAAAATGTCAATATGATTCAATATTTCATAAGCGTGTAATTAATTATTAAGTTTTAACATCTAGCTGGTTCACATGTTTTAAAAATGATTTATTTGTCAAAAATTACATAGAAAAAGTACGTCACTTTTCACTATTACAATATGTTATAACTTTTACAAAGCTTTAAATTACTTGCAACTCACAAGCACTGCATGAGTCAAATAATAATATAGTTTAATAAATAGAAAATTAATTTCATATAAATTTTGAGTTAAATTTTAAGTAAGGACAAAATTTTCAAATTTAATTAGATAATAATAATTTAACCGATAAAAATAAAAATATAAAAATTAAATGACTCAAAGTAACAACTAAGGCAATAATTAAATTAAGAACTTAAATAAATGCAAATTCACTAATCCACTTAAATTAAATCTATCCACTTTGTTTTCACCTTCCTTTCCTCTTGTTCCTTTTTAAGTTATGTTTGAGAATTTAGAAGGAATGACACAAATTTTAAAAAATATAATAAATGAAAAAAAATAATAATAAAAAATTAATTAATAAATTATTATTTTTTATTTAGATGTTTTTAATTTTTTAAAAATTTTTTAAATTAAATAAATTTTAAAATATTTACAAAAATTATTAAAAAAAATTTTAAAAATAATTTAAAAATTTTCATTTTTTTTTATTAAAATTTTTAAATAAAAGAGACACTTATAATACATTTTTTTTCTCTTATTTTTCTTCTCGTATCCACCGACAACTAAATATAGCATTTCTGCAATTTTTACTTTTACTCACTTTCTCTTCTACTTAACAGCGCAGCTTAGGTACATTGCACCGCCTCAAAAACTTCGGCCGTGAGCTCACTTTCTTTCAGTGGTTGTTCCTTTGACCTGTCTTTTTTTTGTTTAAATTTATTTAAACTGATTTGTCAGCCCAACTTGCCTTTGATGGACCATTCTACTCACTTTGACTGTGGGCTATCTTGGCTTTAATTAATTTTTTTTTTTCATATCCTTCTATTTTCATTATCAAGTTGTTCATATCTTCTCCACTTTTGTCTTTAGACCATGGACTTCAATTTATCAATTCTTCTTTTCTTTGTATATAATAAAAATAAATAATTTAATAGTTAACTTTTTTTAAATAAATAATTAATAATACATAAAATTATTAAAATTAACATGCACGCTTAATTGTGCCTAAAAAGCTATATATATAACTATATAATGTTACTAACGATTTTAATACTTGTTAAGTTACATATTTTTTTTATTTTAAGAATTTTTTAAATCTCTAAAGTTGGGAAGAGGACACGCAAGTGCTAATAATAATTAAGTTCTTAATTTGTTAAGATATTTATGTTCGGATTTGGTTCAAAAGTATCCATCATTTCTTAAATTTTAAAAATCAAACCATATCATAAGAACTTCTAAAACCGACCGGACCAAACCACAAGATGGAAGTCAATTTTGTAATTAGGTGAAATTTAAAAAATAGCAACACAAATGATTTAAGTCTATTTAAATTTATTATTTTTTATCCCTCCTCTTATTGTTTTCTATGGTACATTAAACAGTAATCATCATATAGGTTCAAACATTCATGTTATTTGTTTTTGTTCTTTTGAAAGGCGAATTTAACACATTATGTGTCAAAATTAAACTCTTGCCATCATTACCTTATGTAATCCCATTCGTTCAAACGGTGAAAACACCTATGCTAATAATGTAATCAATCCCAAGCCCCTTTTATCCCACAAGCCTTTTATTTAGTCAATCCCAACTGAGGCATCAATCCCAAGCCCTTTATGTATCTGAGGCTGAGGGAAAATCAAATCCCAAGCCCCATTTTGATACGAAAGCGCTTTTTATCCGGCAAGCCCTTTTTATGTAAGTCCATTATGTATATGAGGCTGCCCTTTTTATGTAAGCAAAATCATCCCTTTTATCCCACAAGAGAATCAATAATCAAATCCCAACTGTCCGACGCGCCCAGAAGCTCTCAAGCCCTTTCTGTATCTGAGGCTGAGGGAAAATCAATCCCAAGCCCCATTCTGAAACGAAAGCCCTTTTTATCCCACAAGCCCTTTTTATGTAAGCAATCAATCCCAAATGTAAGCCCCTTTTATCCTACAAGCGAATCTTTATAGTCAAAATCCCAAGTCCTCTTATGTACCTGAGATCTCCCATTTTGAAATGGAATCTCTTCTTTATTTTTCCCACAAACCCTTTTTTATGTAAAGCAATCCACCACTTTTATCCCACAAGCGAATCTTATAAGCAAAATCCCAAAGTCCTCTTAAGTACCCTGAGATCTCCCATTTTGGGATGGAATTTTGCCTGAGATCATCACCCATTTTGAAATGGAATCTCTTTCTTTATGCCTGAGGCTGAGGCTGAATTTTCTTCTTTATTAGAGTTTATATAGCCGAGGGAAGAAGAGCAGGTACCTAAGGTCAAATTCTCGTCATCGTTTTTTTTTTTTTGGTAGATCTTATCATCGTTTTTCTTTCTCCATCTACCTGCATTTCCAAGCACCCCACGCAGAGATCTTATTATAAATAGTGGCAATATATCTTCGCCGATGTGGGGCAAGAATCAACATGTCTTCTGATGAGTAGCACAGCACGCCGCCAAAGACATTGAGGTGCGTGCTTTTTTTATATATTTTTCTTTTGTTTTTTCTTATTTATTTTTTTTTCTTTCATCCTCTCATTCTGTCTTTCACTTAAAGTTTTTTTTTCTATTAATACCCACTGTCTATACTTGTCATACTAACACTACCTTGATTTTGTGGTTTGAGTTTTTTTTGGTATTAATACTGATAATACTTATTGTTTCATTCATTTTGAAATTTTTTTTAATAATTTAATAATTTATGATTGAATAATAATATAAAATTTTTTATATTAATAATAAATTAAAATTAAATTCTTTATAATTAATTATAATGTCTCTTCATCAAAGGCATATAATTTCATAGAAAACAAACTACGAATGGCCAATGATTTTTTTTAGCCATTTATATATTTTTCGTACTACAACAAGAAGGGACCTTTTAATACTTTACTGTTTTGTTCCGACTTCACATATGGGACTATAATTCTTTTTTTTTGGTAACATATCCGTTATATATAAATCCTCTTTCAATGAAAAAAAAAAAACATTTTCAACCTACTATGCTATACCATTTTCCTTTAAAACAATTTATAATGAAGTACTAATATAAAGTAATACTTATTATTCGTTGTTCATAAATATCAGTACATTTTATAATTTTCTTTACAAGTCTCTCATTTCTTATTATTTGAAAGTATTTCTCTTCTAGCATTTCTCATCCTGTTGCAAAAATCATTTTCGCCGTTCTAGTTATTGGTTTTATTTTCTTTATAATAGACAAATGCCTTATTTTAAATATAATTATTAATTAAAAAATAATTTTAATAATGATCTAATTAATATTATATTTTAATATTATATTAATAAAAAGGAAAAATAGTTTATTAAATTAAGCTAAATCATTTTTTTCTGGTATTTTACATATTTAATATATTACTTTATAAATTTTGAATAATATATCCATAATTTTTTTTTGAATATTATATATTATGTTGTTTTTTTTTTTTCATGGCTTGGGGTCTGGGTTTCTGTCATGGTGATTGTCTTTATCTGGGTTTTGTCCTGTTAATGGTGTAGCGCTTTACTTTGGTACTTTGGTTATTTGGTTCGCTAATATTTTGATTTCATTTTCAGGAGTGGGGTTCAGGGTTTATATACAGTCAAAATTCCTTGATCTGGGTTTCATCTTAACGTTCGCGCCAACGATATCTTGACCGGTGTGGGACAAGAATCAATAGACCGTCAGGCTGAGTGGCAGAAGCAGATCACCAAAGACAATGAGGTGCGTGCTTCTTCTTCCTATCTTTCTTTCTTATTTATTTTTTTGGTTTCATCTTCTGATTCTGTCTTTACGTACAGATTCAACTTCTATTAAGGCCCATTGTCTATACTTTAAAGATCATACCAATAACATAGGTTTGAAGTTGAACTATTTCCTATAAACCTTCGTTAGTCTTCATTCATTTTTCGAAAAGAATATGTGACAAGATTCAATTAGTAATTAATTATAACCTCTCTTCATCAAAAGTATATAATTTCATAGAAAAGAAATTCCTTTCATGGATTTTGGATTTACGAATGGCTAATGCTTTTTTTAGCCATTTATATATTTTCCAACTAAAAGCAAGAAGGGAATGTTTTGTACTTTGGCGGGATTATAATTTTTTTTTTCGGACTTGTGGGACTATTATTCTTTTTTTTGGTAACAAATCCTTTATATATAAAGCCCCTTTCCATGAAACAAAAAAAAAAAAACATTTTCAATCCTACTATGCTACACCATTTTCCATTAAAACAATTTATAATGAATTCTAACAAAAAAAAAATTATAATGAAGTACTAATATAAAGAAATACTTATAAGTTATAATTCATTATTCATAAAGATCACCACATTTTATAATTTTCTTTATATGTGTCCCATTTCTTTTTAATTGGAAGTATTTCTCTCTTATAGCATTTCTCACCCTATTGCAAAAATATTTTTGCCGTTTTAGTTATTGGCTTTATTTTCTTTATAATAGATGAATGCCTTATTTTAAATATTAGTTATTAATTAAAAACAAAAAAAATATTTTAATAATAATCTAATTAATATTAGATGTATTAATAAAAAGGAAAAATATTTTATTAAAGCTAAATCATTTTTCTCCGCTATTTTATATATTTAATATATAACTTTATACATTTTGAATGATATATCCATAAATGTTTTGAATATTATATATCTATAGATGAAAATCATAACCTTTCAAAATCAATTTTCTAGTATAACTTTTTACTGTTCTAAAGCGTTCATTATTGGAAATGAATCAAACGTTAAATACTAATTTTAGACAGTTATTTTCATATATCCAAATCCTTTCAAAAGATTTCATATCTAATTTTTGTCTATAATTTGTATTATGTAAAACAAGATGTGAGAAAGAGCTACATTAAAATTTAATCATAATAAATTAATAAAATTAATTTTGATATACTGTTAATGTAAATTTTTTTACACTAATTAAGTCAAATTTTGTTAATAATTTGATAACACGTAATTAGATAATAGTATAAAATTTTTTATATTGACAGTTGAATTAAAATTAAACTTTAACTCAATAAACATGACATAAAAATAATTAAGTAGTGTATATATATATATACACACACACACACACACACACATAAATTAATGTTGCTTTGCTTCATGCTAAAAGTAGAACCTTAAAATAAGGGGGTTAAGTTGCTACATATGTATACTATTAATTCTTTTATTTATAATTCTGATTTCAAAATTGTAAAAGATATCTCTTATATAAGTTGTGTGAGATTTGATGATATTGAGTTTAGGTTTTATATATTACATTCGTAAGGTTTGGTTCGGTACTATAAGTTAATTTTTTTAACCCCTCCCTTTCCAATTTCATTTATTGATATGGTAATAATTTTTCTTTTTTAAAATTGTGTGCATATATAGTTCAAGAAATTCATGCCTCCATTTATTAGCTGCAGTACTTTTTCTAATCACATATAACTAATGCTAATTACAATTCAAACTTCAAGCATCAATCCTTTTCAAGAAACAAGCATAAGCACCAATCCTTTTCAAAAACCAAGCACAATCATGTTACTTTTCCTTATAGTTATATTTACCCATGTCATCGTACTAGTTGTCAAAAAAATCCTCCAAACAGATAACAATGACTGACCAGCTACTATTATCTTCCATTTTTCTAGGGTACTTGCCTATCTTCTCTGGATCATCATCATTGCATGCTGGTGGTGGTGGATTATCAACAATGTTCTTATGCTACTGGTTGCAATATTATGTTTCTACAAGTATATATATCAAGAAGGTGGCTTCCATTTTTCTAGGGCCTGTGCAATACTTCTCTGGATCATTATCATTGCATTCTGGTGGTGGTGGATTATCATCAATGTTCTTATGCTACAGGTTGCAACATTATGTTTCTACAAATATATATATCAAGAAGGCACAAATCCAAACTCTTGTAGGCCTTCTTCTAACCCTATCCAGAATCATTTTGAAGCTCCAGACTCCTCCAAATCCAAACTCAGATGTGATGGAATCAGCATGGATGATACTATTCCCAATCCACAGGTAGATGCTAGACTATTTAACAACAGTGGGGAGCAGAACTTGAAGGGTCTTATTAATAATCAAAATGGGTGTGGTTCAGGACAAGCTAATGGGTCCATATGTTTGTCAATTGTCAATATTTCGGTCAATGTCGTTAATAATTGAAATTTTACATTTATGAAGTAATAAGAAAAAAGGGAAAAATTCAGAATTTATTTTTATCAAAGAAGAAATGGATAGTGTTTGTATTTGTAGTGATCAATAAATAATGTTCATATTGAGAATGCATGTCTTAGGGAACGATTTTTGTTATATACATGGATGGGATTCAGTTCTTGTGAAGTTAATCTAATGCAAGGTATGAATAATTATCTTGTTCCTATTCTCAATCCTAATCTTAAGAAGCTGCTAAATCATATGACAACGGTGGGGAGAGCAGTATGAATAACGATCATATGTCTTTTTTCTTATTTTAGAAAAAAAAAATTGAGAAAGTAGATGACATGGAGTCTAGCTTATAAGATGTTACACATTAATTTCTAAGTTATATGGTTAAGAAAAGGAATTGCTATGTTAATTTTTTGTCTTATAAGAGTCATATACATGATTCAAAATTATCAATGAAGATCAAAATGGTTATAAATATTGAGGAGGAATTTATGAAAAACAAATTAATAAGGCAAAACTGAGGAACAACCAAAAGTGTTAGTTGATCACCTTTACAGTTCGTATTGGTAATTGGGATTGAAAGATGTGCTATCGAAATTAATAGGGGCCTCACTATTTGTTAACTAATATGTTATTGTCAATAATCACACAAATAGGAGAACAAATACTAGAAGAAAAATACGCCAAGCATAATTATTTGAGAGTTGAGAATGAGAAAACACTTAAAAAATTATGATAACATTGCATTATCTTTTAGACATTCCACATGCAAGGAAGTGCATACTTATGGGATTGGTATGATATCATTACCAAAAACCTCAAAGTATTAGGTGTATAAATCTTTTTACATATATAGTCCTTACTTAATTCATTCCTATCTAACATGGGAATTTTTTCACTTATACTTGAATTTTCAACATATTATATGTACTGTTAATCTCTTTAATCTTATAAATATTGCAAATTTGTCGTCTTTAAATATCTTAAATCAATATCATACACTATGAACTGAAATTTAAGTAATTTGATTCAAATGCCTTGTCAAACCCAATGATAGAAAGGTGATGATGTTGATAATATTGGGACTTGAAATAAATCATAAAATATACAAAAGCTCCAAATAATTTTAACCCTAGATCATGGCATATATAATAAAAATGATTAAACAATAGCTTAGGACTTAGGGTTACTTAGGTGGAAGAAGAAGCATCCATTATAAGCTTGGGACAAAATCACAAGGAAGAAAATATTGTAAACCTATGTTAGTAGTTTGTGTGGGTGAATACAAAAATTACTCCTATTCCATGATATTTTTCAACTGTGTAGTCTCAATGGGGCAACTAAGCCGGACAATGTGGATAGGAATAGGAGTCTACTAAAATGGGCTAACCTACCCATCATGGTGAGCCCATTAACGTGAACTGTCGAACTCACTCAAATTAACCAGGCTTATAAATAAATTTGTAATATAGGACAACCTGAATCGTCTCTTAAGAAATTTTATATAGGACTAAATCACTCAATTGAAAAACAGAACAATAACAGGGGGGTTTAATTCGATTGAAATTAAAGCAAGATATAAAAACGAAATTAGAGCAAGAGAGAAAATGAAATTAACAATTTAAAAGCAATCAACCAACCCAGAATTGAGGTTTCAAGGACATCCATCACTGGACAAAGAATTACTGAATTTCGTGGTTGACCCTAAACAAATCGGAATCCCTGCATTCATATAGGAACCTCTCTACTAGACAATCACCTAGCATTTAATCAAAACCCTTGGCGCATTCACTCATGCCATCGCAAAAGTGTTCACTTCAACCTGTTTTGATTTTAAATCCCTTGGGTTAATCAACCTAAATATTAAATCTAACATTTAATCCCTTCCCCTGGATGATCAAAATATAGAAATCATAGACAAACCTCATCCGCTCATATTCAACTTACACAATTGTGTTGCACAATTCGAGTAAAGGGGGAAGAGAAACGGATCCAGTTCATGGAGAGCACGGGTCCTCTGGATTCCACAACAGAAACCTCAACTCATGGGTTGATTGAACGGAAAGTTAGCCTACCATGGCTGTGCACAAACAGAAAACAAAAAAGAAAGAAAAAGAAGAACAAGATGAACAGAAGAGAGAAAAGAAGAGAGGCGTTAGATCTGAAATTTCCTAAAAAATGTCAAAAGCTACTGTTTGTGTTGCCCTAATCTGCTATTTAAACCTTAAAACTAAACCTGGGTCAGAGGCTCCAAAACTGGCCCAAATTAAAACATAACTAATGACTTTGGTCCCATGTAATTTAGACTCCTAATTACAAAGTTAAGCCCAATTAACTAAACATAGCTCTAGAATTCCGTGACTAACTTTGGCTCCAATTTTGACTACCTTGTTGTCCGAATTTAGCCTTCAAGCCTCTAATACCATTTGTAGCTCTTTGAGTTATCTGCAAAAGCAAAAAGAATGAGGTTAATCGGATACCTAGAACAAAAGTTATGATCAAAATACTGGAACAATGTAAATCTGAAAAATTAACACGAAAATGAATTAAATCCAATTAAAACCCCAAAGTCCAATTTAGATAAAAAAAAACCATTAATTACACACTAAACAGCCGTAAAAATCATTAATCAAATGCAACAATTAAGTGTGATAAAATTCAATTATCAAATACCCCCACACTTATTCTTTTGCACTCTCCTGGGCAAAATAAAAAACTCAAAACAAAACTAAAAGAAATGATAAAATAAAGATAAAGACTAAAAGATAAAACCACTCCTTTCTAACAATTGTCAAGAATGTAAAACTTCAAAAAGATCAACCAATCATGGCAGAAATTTCTTCATCTCAAATTATGAAACATGACAATCTCAATTGATGATGCTAATCACGCAAAATGGCCTCTCAGGGTATGCTCTCAATCAATCTCTCAAGTGTATAGGGTAGAAAGTGTATCACTCAAATTCCACTCAAGAAAATTGCCCTACCATAAGCTTGCTCAAATTCTACTTTCTCTACTACTCAAAACACATGGCATACACAAATCAAGAGGACTTATTATTCAAGGTTATAATGGGGTTATGGTGAAGGTATGGACAAGTTTGGAAAATGAAGGGCTAAGCACCCAAGAAATTTAAAAGAGCATTAGTCAAGAAACACAAAGGTTTGCTCAAAACTAACTAAGTGATGAAATGTACTTTTACAAACAAATCGCCTCTTTCAACAAAACTCATTTCCTTCCCCAAAACTCAATATTACACCAAATTTTTCTCAAATTGATATTTTTTTTTATCATATATATATATATATATATATATATATATATATATATATTTCAGATTTTTCTTCTTCTATTTTTTTTCTTTTTTTTTTAAAGAATTCCACAATTACTTACACAAGCACAATGACCAAACTAATGCTAAATGACAATTAGCATCAAATACCTCCCCCCATACTTAAAATGTTGCACACCTCTGAGCAACCCCCACACTTAAACATAACACTAAGGTGAAAGCCAATACACAATAATTTTCCTAGGTACGGAATAAAATGATTTTACACTTAGGCTTGTAATGTGGCTAAGACAAGGATGATACGAAAAGGCACAAAGGGGCTAACCATCGGGAATATAATGCAAGGGATGGCTATCTGGCCAAAGTGGGTAAATGAAAGAAAGAATGCCTCTATCATATTTATGCATGCAAGTGAAAAATGCATTTTCAAAAAGAAAAAGGGCAAGTTCTAGAGAACAAAATCATGAGCAGAAGCACACAAGAAAAAAAAGAATGGCAGAAAATAAATTCCATTCACACAGGCCCAAAATCTGACAATGGTCAATACCAGCACGCAATCAGCATCACAAAATCAACTACCAAGTCAGATAATCTAAGAGTTGAGAAATTCAGTCCGACCAGAATGATCTATCAAAAACAAAATATCCAAGTTGAAAACTATGTACATCTCAACAATTATCACAAGGAGGGTTCAGACTGTATTATTCACAAAATCCTATTATTAACAATCAAAGTTGAAATTAAAAGTGCAAAGAAAAGAAAAGAAAAATAGAGAAAAGAGGAAGAAGACTCCCTATCATCCTTAGGGAGGGTACGTGGCATCAGTAAGCCTAATCTCTGCCTCCACAGGCTGCTGCTGGGGTCCCTCATAAAAATGCTTAAGACGATGTCCATTCACTGTGAAAGTCCTCCTGGTCCGTTCATCACACAGTTCCACTGTACCAAAAGGAAAAACATTAAGAATCACAAAAGGACCGTCCCATCTAGATCTAAGTTTACCAAACACAAATTTGAGACGGGAAATAAATAAAAGGACTTTCTGGCCCACACAAAATCTTTTCTCAGGATTTGCTTATCATGGAATGCCTTTGTCTTTTTCCTTGTATAAACGCGAACTCTCATAGGCATCCAATCTAAACTCTTCCAGCTCTTGCAATTGCAGCTTCCTCTCCACCCCCGATTGGGCCAAATCCATGTTGCACTGCTTAATGGCCCAATATGCCTGATGCTCCAACTCTACCGGAGATGACATGCCTTACCAAAGACAAGCCGATAGGGAGACATCCCAATCGGAGTCTTGTAGGCAGTCCGATATGCCCACAAAGCGTCATCTAGCTTCTTGCTTCAATCTTTCCAATTAGAGTTAATAGTCTTCTGAAGGATTTGCTTAATCTTTCTGTTAAAGATTTCAGCTTGGCCATTGGTCTGTGGATGGTATGCTGTGGCAACCTTGTGAATTACTCCATACCTCCGTAATAAAGCACCCATGCTTCGGTTACAAAAATGAGAGCCCTGATCGCTGATAATAGCTCTAGGAATACAAACCTGCAGAAAATGTGAGATCTGACAAAATCTACAACCACAGCAGAATCATCAGTCTGGGTGGCTTTCGCCTCAACCCATTTTGAGACATAATCAACATCCAGCAATATGTAAGTAAAACCATGGGAAATAGGAAATGGACCCATAAAATCAATACCCCAAACATCAAAAACTTCACAAAACAGTATAGGTTGCTGGGGCATTTTATGCCTACGGGAAATACTCCTACCCTCTGACAGTTCTCACATGACTTACAAAACAGATATGAATCATGAAACAAGGAAGGCCAAAATAAACCAGAATCTAACACTTTCCTAGCAGTTCTTTGGGGTCCAAAGTGACCACCACAAGCAAGAAGCATGGCAAAAATGTAAAATGGAATGAAACTCATTATCAGGCACACATCTCCTAATTACTTGGTCATTACAGAATCTCCACAAATAAAGGTCATTCCCAAGCATAGTATTTAGATTCACTTTTAAATTTCAGAGTCTGAGCCCTAGTGGAATTAGCAGGTAAAATCACCAGCAACCAAATAATTTACTAAGTCAGCATACCATGGAAGCTTACCTTGCAGCTATAAAAGCTACTCATTAGGAAAATCATCCCAAATGGAAGAGAGTCAGAAGGATGGTGAGTGATCCGACTCAAGTGATCAGCTACCTAGTTCTCTGCTCCACTTCTATCCTTAATCTCAATGTCGAATTCTTAGAGCAACAACATCCACCAAATGAGTCGAGGCATAGCATTTGCCTTTTTCAAAAGAAACTTCAATGCTGTATGGTCAGAAAAGACAATCATCCTAGTATCTAGCAGATATGACCTAAACTTCATCAAGTGCAAAAACTACAGCAAAAAGTTCTTTCTCAGTGGATTGTGTAATTAGACTTGGGCAGAATCCAAGAGTCTTGGAGGCATAGGCAATGACATGAGGGGACTTATTGACCCGCTGAGCAAGAACTGCACCAATAACATAATTGGAGGCATCGTACATCAGCTCAAATGGAAGAGACCAATCTGGCGACTGAATCACCGGAGTTGTGGTTCAGGCAGCGCTTTCAAATGATTAAAGGCCGACTTACACTCATCATCAAACACAAAATTAGTGTCGTGCTGCAGAAGGTTGGACAGGGGTCGAGCAATCTTGCTGAAGTTTTGGATAAAGCGCCGGTAGAATCCTGCAATGACCCAAGAAAAGAACGCATTTCCCGCACAGACGCGGGATAAGGTAAAGCAGTAATAACATCTATCTTAGCAGGATCTACCTCAATACCCTTTCTAGACACTATGTGTCCTAAAACTATCCCTGACTCAACCATGAAATGACATTTCTCAAAGTTCAACGCAAGATTAGTCTCAATGCATTTATTCAAGACTCTAGCCAAACTACCCAAGCATGCATCAAAAGAAGACCCATACACAGTAAAATCATCCATAAGTACTTCCATGCAATCCTCTAAAAATTCAGAAAAAGATGCTTACCATGCACCGCTAAAAGGTTCAGGTGCATTGCAGAGTCCAAAGGGCATCCTTTTGTATGCAAAGTGTTCCAAAGGGACATGTAAAGGTAGTCTTCTCTTGATCTTCAGGTGTAATATGGATTTGGAAGTAGCCTGAGTAGCCATCCAAGAAACAATAGTGAGACT
This sequence comes from Castanospermum australe, assembly GCA_019955255.1. NCBI lineage: Eukaryota > Viridiplantae > Streptophyta > Magnoliopsida > Fabales > Fabaceae > Castanospermum > Castanospermum australe. Next base: position 53,776 of record NSJW01000104.1, read on the forward strand.
TGCCAGCCAACCGCTCCAACATCTGATCAATAAAGGGTAAA
>NSJW01000104.1:53841-78070 GCA_019955255.1 Castanospermum australe
GGATCCTTGTTGGTATTGTGGAACAATTTTGCTAGTTATACTGGTGGGTTTCTGGGGGTTCCACCTAAGTTTTGGACATGTGATTTCTCCCAGCCAAGATTATAAGTGTTTTGAATCGGATTATGTTGCTGCTGATTACTTGTGGCTTTCCAGGAAAACTCCTGCTGCAGCTACTGATTGGTCTTGGAGAGGTAGCCATCTTGCAGAGTTGGGCAAGGCATCAGCAGGGGTGGAGTGATTTCAGAACAAATACCACATGGTCTGGCTTATTTGTGGAGTGGTAGACTGCACTGTTTGTTCACTGCCAATTGCCTTACTAATGAGGTCAATTTCGTCTAGTCTATTTTCCAATCTCTGTGGTCTGCACTTGGACACTACTGCTGGTTTCTGGGCACTGTGATATTGGGACTGGGGGCGCTTGGAAATTGATAACACCCACTGCTGGTTGCTCTAGTGCCTAATGTTGGAAATTAGCTGCTAGTTGCTATCAATTCTTCTAGGCCGGCAGCAGGTGTCTTTCAAACTAAAGCTCGCCGCTGGCTGCATCCACATATTTCTGTCAAATGGGTTAACAAGCCTTCATAGAAGTATACTATTTAGCCAACTTTCAGGATATCTGGTGGTGTGAACAGCTTGCCATAGCCTCTTGAACCCCCTCTCCCAGTATTCATGCAAAATTCTCTCCATTTGCTTGTCTTATGCCACATATCTCCCTTCTGATTGCAGTGGCATCTTGAGAGCTAGGAAAACTTCTTCAGAAATAATCTCTTCATTCGTCGGCAAGCTTACAATGATGGAGGGTTGAAGGTATCGCCAGTCTTAGTCCTCATCTAGAAGAAAGGGAAAACTTCAATTAATATGCTCCCATAATTCGGTTTCAAGTGCTGCAAAACCAATGATCCTTCGAAGCTTATGGATCCTCACCGCAAGACCATGAAATTGGGAAGCAAATTGGATAAGACCAATTAAGCTCAAAGTCAGCACTAAGATCAGGTATATTATTGGATCACCAAAGTTGATATTAACGAGTCAGCGTACAAGCAATTCCTTAAAGTCATATCCTCCTCAGAATAATGGAACTAACATGAAAATAAGAAAATCTCACTATTAAAGAATAGGAAAAATTAACAGATGGAACAAAATCAAATGCTCAATATGCTGAAATGCCAGACTAGACAAGTTCAGTACATGCCTATGACTTTACCTTGAAGAACCCTTCTAACAACATGCAATTCTCTCTATCTCAGGATCAAAAGCAAACAGGTCATGTCATGCATAGCTTCCTAGTCAACAGATAAGCATAAAGGCAAACACTAATAGCATACAAAATTAACTACACTAAAGTATAGCCAAATAAATCTCATAACACATTCAAATGAATTTTAAAAATATGAACACTACAGTTAAAATTCTAAAAAGATATTTTCTGTAATTGCTTTTTGGCGATTTTAAAAATCATGAAAATGCAAAAAAGAAGATGAAAAAAAGTGGTCTATAACGATAAATTTGCAAAATAGGCCCATCCACCATAATTAGTGGTCTTGATCTATAATCTGTCAGCATACGACAAATTTCAGGGCGAATCGGAGGAAGTTGACAGTGAAACACTAAATGCCCCTGACAAGAAAACTCAACTAATTAAGAATTTCAAGATTTGACCCTAGATTAACCCCAAAAGGGTTAGTTTTCGCAGATGGTGTATAAATATGGAATACCAAGCCTCACACACTAATCCACAGGTAGTCCAATTATGCGACACTTTCAAACACTACTAAGTTAACTCTACTCACTTCAAGTGTGGAAAAAGGAGCAAAATAAACGCAGCTACTTTACTCTAATCTACTGTTAATATGCAGTAATCGAATCAAAAGAACAATGCAAAAATTCCCTGGCAACGGCGCCAAAATTTGACTTGAACTGTCGAACTCACTCAAATTAACCAGGACTTATAAAGAAATTTGTAATATAGGACAACTGAATCATCTCCCAAGGATTTTGCATAGGACTAAATCACTCAATTGAAAACAGAATATAAACTGGGAGTGGGTTTTAATTCGATTGAAATTAAAGCAAGATATAAAATGAAAATTAGAGCAAGAAATAAAACGAAATTAACAACTTAAAAGCAATCAACCCAGAATTGAGGTTTTAAGGACATCCGTTACTGGACAAAAAATTACTGAATTTTGTGTTGACCCTAAACAAATCGGAATCCCTGCATTCATATAGGAACCTCTCTACTAGACAATCACCTAGCATTTAATCAAACATATCGCGTTCACTCATGCCATCGCACAGTGTTCACTTCAACCTTTGATTTTTAAATCCTTGGTTAATCAACCTAAATATTAAATCTAACATTAATCCCTTCCCCTGGATAATCAAAATACAGAAATCATGGACAAACCTCATCCGCTTAGACTCAACATACACAATCGTGTTGCTCAATTCGAGTAACGGGGAAGAGAAACGGATTCAGTTCATGAGAGCACGGGTCCTCTGGAAAATTCACACAAAATCCTCAACTCAATGGGTTGATTGAATGGAAAGTTAGCTACCATGGCTGGGCACAAACAGAAAACAAAAAAGAAAGAGAATAAGAGAACAGAAGAGAGAAAAGAAGAGAGTTGTTAGATCTAAAATTTCCCAAAATGTCAAGCTGCCGTCTCATTTTCCCTAATCTTGCTGTTTTAACCTAAACTAAACGGTGTAAGGGTTCCAAAATCGGCCCAAATCAAAACATAACTAATGGCTTTGGTCCAGATAATTTGGACTCCTAATTACAAATTACGCCTAATTAACTAAACATAGCTCTAGAATTCCGTGACTGACTTTTGCTCCAATTTGACTACCTTCTTGTCCGAATTTGGCCTTCAAGCTCTAATACCGTTTGTAGCTCTTTGAGTTATCTGCAAAACGAAAAGAAGAATGAGGTTAATCGGATACCTAGAACAAAAGTTATGATCAAAATACTGGAACAATGTAAATCTAAAAATTAGCACGAAATGAATAATCCAATTAAACCCCAAAGTCCAATTTAGATCAAAAACCATTAGTTACACACTAAACAAGCCTAAAAATCATAATCAAAATGCAGCAATTAAGTTGTGATGAAATTAATTATCAATTATTTTCAAACCTTGAAGCTTAAGGAGTGAAATAGGGTGAGTCAAGCATTGCCTAGGCCATTTGAATCACAAAAACTTTGCTAAGTTTAACCATTTTTTCATAAAGTCAAAGATAGATAAAAAAAAGAAGCAAACTTAATGTCTTAGTTTTAGACGAGAGCAAAGAAGCTAGATATATTTCAAACCATGAAATTTTGAGGTGTGATTAGGGTCGCTCAAACATTGCTTAGGCAATTCAGATCACAAAAAATTTGCTAAGTTTGACCACTTGACCATAAAGTCAAAGATAAATCAAAAGGAAACAAACTTAACATCTAAGTTAGATAAGAACGAAGAAGCTAGAGATAATTTCAATCCTTGAAGCTGTAAGGAGTGATTGGGGTCACTCAAATATTGCCTACACCATTTCGAATCAGAAAAACTTTGCTAAGTTTGACCATTTGACCATAAAGTCAGAGATATATCAAATGGAAGCAAGCTTGACCAATAAGTAAGACAAAAACGAAGAATATAGAGATATTTTCAAACCATGAAGTTTTAAAGAGTGATTGTGGTCTCTCAAACATTGCCAAGGCCATTCGAATCACAAAAAACTTAGGCAAGTTTGATAATTTGACCGTGTGGTCAAAGATATTTCAAAAGAAAATAAACTTAACATGTAAGTTACATGAGAACGAAGAATCTGGAGATATTTACAAACCTTGACGCTCTAAGGAGTGATTTGGGTCACTCAAACATTGCCTAGGTCATTCGGATCCCAAAAACTTTGCTAAGTTTGACCATTTGACCACAAAGTTAAAGATAGATCAAACGGAAGCAAGCTTTACAACTAAGTAAAACGAGAACGATGGAGCTAGGGATATTTTCAAACCTTGATGCTTTAAGGAGTGATTTGGGTCACTCAAACATTTCCTAGGCCATTCAGATAACAAAAACTTTACTAAGCTTAACCATTTGATAACAAAGTGAAACATAGATCAAAAGCAAGCAAACTTAACGTCTAAGTTAGACGTGAACGAAGAAGCTAGAGATATTTTAAACCTTGAAGCTTTATCGAGTGATTGGCATCACTCAAACATTGCCTAGGCCATTCTAATCACAAAAATTTTGCTAAGTTTAACCATTTGACAATAAAGTGAAAGATAGTTCAGAAGAAAACAAACTTAATGTCTAAGTTAGACGAGAATAAAGAAGTTAAAGATATTTTTAAACCTTGAAGCTTTAAGAAGTGATTACGGTCACCCAAACATTGCCAAGGCCATTCAAATTACAAAAACTTTGCTAAGTTTGACCATTTTACTATAAAGTCAAAGATAGATCAAAAGGATGCAAACTTAATCTCTAAGTTAGACTAAAACGAAGAAGCTAGAGCTATTTTCAAAACATGAAGCTTTAAGGAGTGATTGGAGTCATTTAAACATTGCCTAAGCCATTCAGTTCACTAAAACTTTACAAAGTTTGACCATTTGACCATAAAGTCAAAGATAGACTAAAAGGAAGCAAGCTTAACCTCTAAGAAAGACAAGAATGAAGAAGCTACAGATATTTTCAAGCCTTGAAATTTTAAGAAGTGATTGGGGTCGCTCAAACATTGCCTAGGCCATTCAAATCAAAATTTTTTTTCTAAATTTTACCATTTGACTATAAAGTCAAAGATATATCAAAAGAAAGCAAGCTTAATGTCTAAGTTGGACAAGAACGACGTAGCTGGAGATTTTTCATGCCTTGGAGCTTTAAGGACTGATTGGGGTCACTCAAACATTATCTAGGCCATTTGAATCACAAAAACTTTGGTAACTTTGACCATAAAGTCAAACATAGATAAAAAGGAAGCAAATTTAATGTCTAAGTTAGATGGGATTGAAGAAGATAGAAAAGTTTTTGTGATCTGAGTGGCCTAATCAATGTTTGAGTGCCCCAAACACTCTTTAAAACCTCAAGGTTTGAAAATATTTGTAGCTTCTTCGTTCTCGTTTAACTTAGACTTTAAGTTTGCTTCTTTTGATCTATCTTTGAGATCCAAATGGCTTAGGCAATGTTTGAGTGACTCTAAGAAAGACAAGAATGAAGAAACTAGAGATATTTTCAGGCCTTGAAATTTTAAGGAGTGATTGGGGTCGCTCAAACTTTGCCTAGTCCATTTAGATCACAAAAACATTGCAAAGTTTCACCATTTGATCATAAAGTCAAAGACAGATCAAAAGGAAGCAAGCTTAACCACTAAGTAAAACAAGAATGAAGGAAGCTAGAGATATTTCAAACCTTGAAGCTGTAAGGAGTGATTGAGGCCACGTAAACACTGCCTACGCCATTCAAAACCCAAAAACTTTGCTAAGTTTGACCATTTGTCCATAATGTAAAAGATAGATCAAAAGGAAGCAGGCTTAACCACTTTGTAAGACGAAAACGAAGAAGCTAGAGATATTTTCAAATCATGAAACTTTAAGGAGTGATTAAGGTTATTCAAACATTGCCTAGGCTATACGTATCATACAAACTTTGCAAAGTTTGACCACTAGACCAAAATGTCAAGGAACAAAAGGAAGCAAACTTTACGTGTAACTTGACAAAAGCAAAGAAGCTACAAATATTTTCAAATCTTGAACATTTAAGGAGTGATTGGGATCACTCAAACATTGCCTAGGCCTTTTTGATCATAAAAACTTTGCTAAGTTTGACCATTTGATCATAAAGTCAAAGATAGATCAAAGGAAGCAAGTTTAATTGCTAAATAAGATAAGAATGAAGAAGCTAGAGATATTTCAAATCTTGAAGCTTAAAGGAAGTGATTGGGGTCACTCAAACATTGCCTAGGCCATTCAAATCACAAAAATTTTGCTAAATTTTACCATTTGACTATAAAGTCAAAGATAGATCAAAAGAAAGCAAGCTTAATGTCTAAGTTGGACAAGAACGACGTAGCTGGAGATATTTTCATGCCTTGAAGCTTTAAGGACTGATTGGGGTCACTCAAACATTACCTAGGCCATTTGAATCACAAAAACTTTGGTAACTTTGACCATAAAGTCAAAGATAGATAAAAAGGAAGCAAATTTAATGTCTAAGTTAGATGGGATTGAAGAAGATAGAAAAGTTTTTGTGATCTGAGTGGCCTAATCAATGTTTGAGTGCCCCAAAACACTCTTTAAAACCTCAAGGTTTGAAAATATTTGTAGCTTCTTCGTTCTCGTTTAACTTAGACTTTAAGTTTGCTTATTTTGATCTATCTTTGAGATCCAAATGGCTTAGGCAATGTTGAGTGACTCTAAGAAAGACAAGAACGAAGAAACTAGAGATATTTTCAGGCCTTTGAAATTTTAAGGAGTGATTGGGGTCGCTCAAACATTGCCTAGTCCATTCAGGATCACAAAAACATTGCAAAGTTTCACCATTTGATCATAAAGTCAAAGACAGATCAAAAGGAAGCAAGCTTAACCACTAAGTAAAACAAGAATGAAGGAGCTAGAGATATTTCCAAACCTTGAAGCTGTAAGGAGTGATTGAGGCCACGTAAACACTGCCTACGCCATTCAAAACCCAAAAACTTTGCTAAGTTTGACCATTTGTCCACAATGTAAAAGATAGATCAAAAGGAAGCAGGCTTAACCACTTTGTAAGACGAAAACGAAGAAGCTAGAGATATTTTCAAATCATGAAACTTTAAGGAGTGATTAAGGTTATTCAAACATTGCCTAGGCTATACGTATCATACAAACTTTGCAAAGTTTGACCACTAGACCAAAATGTCAAGGAACAAAAGGAAGCAAACTTTACGTGTAACTTGACAAAAGCAAAGAAGCTACAAATATTTTCAAATCTTGAACATTTAAGGAGTGATTGGGATCACTCAAACATTGCCTAGGCCTTTTTGATCATAAAAACTTTGCTAAGTTTGACCATTTGATCATAAAGTCAAAGATAGATCAAAGGAAGCAAGTTTAATTGCTAAATAAGATAAGAATGAAGAAGCTAGAGATATTTCAAATCTTGAAGCTTAAAGGAATGATTGGGGTCACTCAAACATTACCTAGGCCATTCGAATCACAAAAACTTTGGTAACTTTGACCATAAAGTCAAAGATAGATAAAAAGGAAGCAAATTTAATGTCTAAGTTAGATGGGATTGAAGAAGATAGAAAAGTTTTTTGTGATCTGAGTGGCCTAATCAATGTTTGAGTGCCCCAAACACTCTTTAAAGCCTCAAGGTTTGAAAATATTTGTAGCTTCTTCGTTCTCGTTTAACTTAGACTTTAAGTTTGCTTCTTTTTGATCTATCTTTGAGATCCAAATGGCCTAGGCAATGTTTGAGTGACTCTAATCACTCCTTAAAAGCTTCAATGTTTGAAAATATCTCTAGGTTCTTCTTTCTCATCTAACTTAGACGTTAAGTTTGTTCCTTTTCATCTATCCTTAACTTTATTATTAAATGGTCAAACTTAACAAAGTTTTTGTGATCCGAATGGCTGAAAAAATATTTGAGTGACCCTAATCACTCCTTAAAGCTTCAAGGTTTTAAAATATCTCAAGCTTCTTTGTCCACAGCTTACTTAGTAGTTAAGTTTGCTTCCTTTTGATCTATCTTTGAATTTATCATCAAATGGTCAAACTTGGCAAAGTTTTTTTGATCCAAAGGGCCTAAGCAATGTTTAAGTGACCCCAATCACCCCTTAGAGGTTCTTGGTTTGAAAATATCTCGTGGTTCTTCGTTCTCATCTAACGTAGACATTAAGTTTGCTTTATTTTGATCTATCTTTGACTTTATGGCCAAATGGTCAAAACTTAGTTTAATTTTTTGTGATTCAAATGGCCTATGCAATGGTTGAGTGACCCCAATTACCCTTTAAAGCTTCAGGGTCCAAAAATATCGCTAGCTTCTTCATTCTCGTCTAACTTAGACATTAAGTTTGCTTCCTTTTGATCAATCTCTGACTTTATGGTCAAATGGTCTAACCTAGAAAAGTTTTTATGATTCCAAATGGCCCAGGCAATGTTTGTATGACCCCAATCACTCCTTAAAGCATCAACATTTGAAAATATTTCTAGCAATGGCCTTTGCAATGGTTTAATGACCCCAATGACTCCATAAAGTTTTACGTTTTGAAAACATCTCTAGCTTCTTCGTCCTCATCGAACTTAAACATTAAGTTTGCTTGGTCTAGGCAATGTTTAAGGTGACCCCAATCACTCCATAAAGCTTCAGGGTTTGAAAATATCTCTAGGTTTTTTGTTCACGTCTTATTTAGTGGTTAAGTTCGCTTTCTTTTGATCTATCTTTGAATTTATCATAAAATGGTCAAATTTAGAAATGTTTTTGTGATCTAAAAGGCCTAACCATTGTTTGAGGGACCCCAATCACTCCTTAATGCTTCAAGGTTTGAAAACATCTCAAGCTTCTTCATTCTCGTCGTTCTTAGTGACTAAGCTTACTTCGTTTTGATCTACCTTTGACATTGTCAAAGGGTCAAACTTAGAGAAGTTTTTGTGATCTGAAAGGCCTAGGAAATGTTTAAGTGACCCAATCACTCCTTAAAGCTTTAAGGTTTAGAAATATGTCTAGCTTCCTCATTCTTCGTCAAACTTAGATGTTAAGTTTGCTTCCTTATGATATATCTTTGACTTTTATGGTCAAATGGTCAAACTTAGCAAAGCTTTTGTGATGGCTTATGGCCTAGGCAACGTATGAATGAGCCCAATCCCTCCTTAAAGCCTCAAGGTATAAAAGCATCTCAAGGTTCTCCGTTCTCATCTTACATAGTGATTAAGTTTGGTTCCTTTTGATCTATCTTTGATTTTATGGCCAAATGGTCAAACTTAGCAATGTTTTGCGATCCAAAAGGCTTAGGCATTGTTTGAGTCACCCTAATCACTGCTTGAAGTTTCAAGGTTTGAAAATATCTCTAGCTTCCTCTTTCTCGTCTAACTTTAGACCTTAAGTTGCTTCCTTTTGATCTATCATTTGCTTTATGGTCAAATAGTCAAACTTAGCAATGTTTTTGTAATCCAAATGGCCTAGGCATTGTTTGAGTCACCCTAATCACACTTAAAGCTTCATGGTTTGAAAATATCTCTAGCTTCCTCGTTCTCGTCAAACATTGATGTTAAGTTTGCTTCCTTATGATCTATCTTTGACTTTATGGTCAAATAATCAAACTTAGCAAAGCTTTTGTGATCCTTATAGCCTAGGCAATGTATAAATGAGCCCAATCACTCCTTAAAGCTTTATGGTTTACAAATATCTCTACTTTCTTCGTTCTTGTCTTACTTAGTGGTTAAGCTTGCTTCTTTTTTATTCTATCTTTCACTTTATGGTCAAATGGTCAACATAACAAAGTTTTTCTGATTCAAATTGCCTAGGCAATGTTTGAGGGACCCCAATCACTCCTTAAAGCTTCAAGGTTTGAAAATATATTTAGTTTCTTCGTTCTCATCTTCCTTAATGGTTAATGCCTGCTTACTTTTAATCTATCTTTGACTTTATGGTCAAAAGGTCAAACTTGGCATAGTTTTTGTGATCCAAAAGGCCTAGGCAATGTTTGGGTAACCCTAATCACACCTTAAAGCCTCAAGGTTTGAAAACATCGCTAGCTTCTTTCGTTCTCATTTCATTAGACGTTAAGTTAGCTTCCTTTTAATTTGTCTTTCACTTTATGGTCAAATGGTCAAACTTAGCAAAGTTTTTCTGATCCGAATAGCTTAGGCATTGTATGATTGATCCTAATCTCTCATTAATGCTTCAAGGTTTGAAAATATCTCTATCTTCTCCACTTTCATCTTACTTAGTGGTTAAGCTTGCTTCCTTTTGATTTATCTTTGATTTTGTGGTCAAATGGTCAAACTTAACAAAGTTTTAAGTTTTTGTCATTCGAAAGGATCTAAGCAATGTTATAGTGACCCCAATCACTCCTTAAAGTTTCAACTTTTGAAAATATCTCTAGCTTCTTCGTTCTCATCTAACTTAGACATAAAGTTTGTTTCCTTTTGATTTATCATTGATGTTATGGTCAAATGGCCAAACTTAGCAAAGTTTTTGTGAACCGAATGGCCTAGGCAACACTTGAGTGACCACAATCACTCCTTAAAGAATCAACGTTTGAAAATATCTATAGTTTCTTTGTTCTCGTCTAACTGAGACGTTAAGTTTGCTTACTTTTGATCTATCTTTGACTTTATGGCAAAAGGTCAAACTTAGCATAGTTTTTGTGATCCAAAAAGCCGTAGGCAATGTTTTGGGTGACCCCAATCACTCCTTTAAGTCTCAAGGTTTCAAAATATCTCTAGCTTCTTTGTTCTCATTTAATTAGACGTTAAGTTAGCTTCCTTTTGCTCTGTCTTTCACTTTATAGTCAAATGGTCAAACTTACCAAAGTTTTTGTGATCTGAATGGCATAACCATTGTATGAGTGACCACATTCTCTCATTAATGCTTCAAGGTTTGAAAATATCTCTATCTTCTCCATTTTCATCTTACTTAGTGGTTAAGCTTGCTTCCTTTTAATTTTTCTTTGATTTTATGGTCAAATGGTCAAACTTAGCAAAGTTTTTGTGATTCAAAAGGTCTAAGCAATGTTTAAGTGACCCCAATCACTCTTTAAAGCTTCAACATTTGAAAATATCTCTAGCTTCTTCGTTCTCGTCTAACTTAGACATAAATTTTGTTTCCTTTTGATCTATCATTAATGTTATGTTCAAATGGATCAAACTTAACAAAGTTTTTGTGAACCAAATGGCCTAGGAAATGGTTGAGTGGACCCTAATCACTCCTTAAAGTATCAAGAATTGAAAATATCTCTAGCTTCTCCATTCTCATCGTACTTAGTGGTTATGTTTGCTTCTTTTTCATTTATCTTTGATTTTAGGGTCAAATGATCAAACTTAGAAAAGTTTTTGTAGTTCGACAGGCCTAAGTAATGTTTTAGTGACCCCAATCACTCCTTAAAGCTTCAACGTTTGAACATATCTCTAGCTTCCTTCTTCTCATCTAACTTGGACGTTAAGTTTACTTCCTTTTGATCTATCTTACACTTTATGGTCAATGGTCAATCTTAGCAATGTTTTTGTGATCCAAAAGGCCAAGCCAATGTTGAGTGACCCCAATCACGCCTAAATGTTTCAAGGGTCGAAAAAATACCTCTAGCTTCTTCGTTCTTGTCTAACGTAGATGCTAAGTCTGGTTCATTTTAGTTTATCTTTGACTTTATGGCCTAATGGTTAAACTTAGCAAAGTTTTTGTGATCTGAATGGCCTATGCAATGGTTGGGTGACCCCAATCACTCCTTAAAGCTTCAAGGTTTCAAAATATCTCCAGTTTCCTCGTTCTTGTCTTACTTATTGGTTTAGCCTGCTTCCTTTTTTATCTATCTTTTGTTTATGTTCACATGGTCAAACTTAACAAAGTTTTTGTGATCAAAAAGGCCTAGGTAATATTTGACTGACCCCAATCACTCCTTAAAGTTTCAAGGTTTGAAATTGTCTTTAGCTTCTCCGTTCTCGTCTAACTTAGACGTTAAGTTTGCTTCATTTTGATCTATCTCTGACTTTATAGTCAAATGGACAAACTTAGCAAAGTTTTTATGATCTGAATGCCATAGGCAATGTTTGAGTGGATCCAATCTTTTCTTAAAACTTCAGGGTTTGAACATATCTGTAGTTTTGTCACTCTTGTCTTACTTAATTGTTAAGTTTGCTTTGTTTTGATCTATCTTCAAGTTTATGGTCAAATGGTAAAACTTAACAAAGCTTTTGTGATACGAAAGGCCCTAGGAAAATGTTTGAGTGACCCCAATCACTCCTTAAAGTCTCAAGGTTTGAAAATGTTTTAAGTTTCTTCGTTCTCGTCAAACTTAGTCATTAAGTTTGCTTCCTTTTGATCTATCTTTGACTTTAGAGTCAAATGGTCGAACTTTGCAAAGTTTTTTGTGATACGACAGGCCTAACCAATGTTTGAGCGACCCCAATCATGCCTCAAAGCTTCAAGGTTTGAAAATATCTCTATTTTCTTTGTTCTCGTCTAACTTAGACATGAAGTTTGCTTTCCTTTTAGTCTATCTTTGACTTTACAGTCAAATGGTCACACTTAGCAAAGTTTTTGTGATCCGAATGGCCTAGGCAATGTTTGAGTGACCCCAATCACTCCTTAAAGCTTCAAGGTTTGAACATATCTCTAGCATCTTCGTTCTCATCTTACTTAGGGGTTAAGCTTGGTTTGTTTTTGATCTATCTTTTCACTTTATGGTCAAATGGTCAAACTTTGCAAAGTTTTTATGTTTCAAAAGGCCTAGACAATGTTTGAGTGGGCCCAATCACTCCTTAAAGCTTCAAGGCTTGGAAATATCTCAAGCTTCTTCATTTTCATCTAACTTAGACATTAAGTTCGATTCTTTTTGATATATCTTTGACTTTATGGTCAAACGGTCAAACTTAGCAAAATTTTTGTGATCCGAATGGTCTAGGTAATTTTTGAGTGACACCAATTACTCTTTAAATCTTCAAAGTTTGAAAATATCACAAGCTTCCTTGTTCATGTCTTACTTGGTGGTTAAGTTTGCTTCCTTTTAATCAATCTTTGACATTATCTTAAAATGGTCAAATTTAGCAATGTTTTTGTGATCTAAAAGGCCTATGCAATGTTTGGAGGATCCTAATCACTCCTTAAAGGCTTCAAAGTCTGAAAAACATCTCTAGCTTCTTTGTTCACATCGTACTTCGTGGTTAAGCATACTTCCTTTTGATCTACCTTGGCCTTTGTGGTCAAATGATCAAACTTTTTGAAGTTTTTATGATCTGATGGCCTAGGAAATGTTTAAGTGACCCCAATCACTCCTTAAAGGTTCAAGGTTTGAAAATATCTCTAGCTTCATCCTTCTTTTCAAACTTAGAATTTATGTTTGCTTCTTATGATCTATCTTTGACTTTATGGTCAAATGGTCAAACTTAGCAAAGCTTTTATGATCCGAATGGCCTAGACAATGTATGAATGAGTCCAATCACTCTTTAAATCTTCAAGATGTAAAAATATCTCAAGTTTCTTTGTTCTCATCTTACTTAGTGGTTAACCTTGCTTCCTTTTAATCTATCATTGATTGTAAGGTCAAGTAGTCAAACTTAGCAATTTTTTTGTGATCCAAATGGCCTAGGCAATATTTGAGTCACCTTAATCACTTCTTAAAGCTTCAAGGTTTAAAAATATCCTTAGCTTCTTCCTTCTCATCTAACTTAGACCTTGAGTTAACTTCTTTTTAATTTATCTTTGACTTTACAGTTAAATGGTCAAACTTAGGAAAGTTTTTGTAATTCGAAAGGCCTAGCCAATGTTTGAGTGGCCCTAATCACTCCTTAAAGCTTTAAGGTTTGAAAATATCTTTACTTTCTTAGTTCTCGTCCTACTTAGTGGTTAAGTTTGCTTTCTTTTCTTCTATCTTTGACTTTATGGTCAAATTGTCAAACCTAGCAAAGTTTTTGAGATTCAAATGGTCTAGGCAATGTATGGGTGACACCAATCACACCTTAAAGCAAAATATCTCTAGTTTCTTCGTTCTCGTCTTACTTTGCAGTTAAGTTTGCTTTCTTTTGATCTATGTTTGACTTTATGGTCAAATGGTAAAACTTAGCAAACTTTTTGTGATCCAAATGGCCTAGGAAATGTTTGAGTGACCCCAATCACTCCTTAAAGCTACAAGGTTTGAAAATATCTTTAACTTCTTCATTCTCATCTAATTTAGATGTTAAGTTTATTTCCTTTTTGATCTATCTTTGACTTTATGGTTAAATGGTCAAAATAAGCTAAGTTTTTCTGATCCTAAAGGCTTTGGTAAAGCGACCTCAATCACTCCTTAAAACTTCATGGTTTGAAAATATCTCTAGCTTCTTCGTTCTCGTCTAACTTAGATATTAAGTTCACTTTTTTTTTTTATCTGTTTTTGACTTTATGGTCAAATGGTAAAGCTTATCAAAGTTTTTGTGATCTGAATGGACTAGGCAATGTATAAGTGGCACCAGTCTCTCATTAATACTTCAAGGATTGAAAATCTCTCTAGCTTCTCTATTCTCGTCTTACTTAGTCATTAAGCTTGCTTCCTTTTAGTCTATTTTTGATTTTATGGCCAAATGGTCAAACTTAGCAAAGTTTTTTATGGTTCAAAAGGCCTAAGCAATGTTTTAAGTGACGCCAATCACTCCTTAAAGCTTCAAGGTTTTAAAAATATCTCTAGCTTCCTCATTCTCGTCTAACTTAAACCATAATTTTGCTTCCTTTTGATCTATCTTTGACTTTACGATCAAATGTCACACTTTGCAAAATTTTTGTGATATGAAAGGCCTAGACAATGTTTGAGTGACCCTAATCACACCTAAAAGCTTCAAGGTTTGAAAATATCTCTAGTTTCTTTGTTCTCGTGTAACATAAACATTAATTTTGCTTCCTTTTAGTCTTTCTTTGACTTTATGGTCAAATGGTCAACGTTAGTTTTTGTGGTCCAAATGGCTTAGGCAATGTTTTGAGTGACCCCAATCACACCTTAAAGCTTTAAGGTTTGAAAATATCTCTAGCTTCGTTCCTTTTCGTCAACTTAGTAGAATTTAAGTTTGCTTTCCTTATGATCTATCTTTGAGTTTATTGTCAAATGGTCAAACTTAGCAAAGCTTTTTTGATCCAAATAGGCCTAGGCATAATGTTATGAATGTGTCTAATCACTCCTTAAATCATCAAGGTTTTTAAAAATATCTCAAGTTTCTTCTTTCTTCGTCTTACTTAGTGGTTAAGCTTGCTTCCTTTTAATCAAAATCATTGATTGTAAGGTTGGTCAAACTTAGCAATGTTTTTGTGATCCAAATGGCCTAGGCAATGTTTGAGTCATTTAATCACTTAAGACCTTAAGTTTGCTTCTTTTTTTATCTATCTTTGACTTTTTGGTCAAATGGTCACACTTAATGAAGTTTTTGTGATCTGAAAGGCCTAGCCATTGGTTGAGCGACCCTAATCAATCCTTAAAGCTTTATGGTTTGAAAATATCTCTACTTTCTTTGTTCTCGTCCTACTTAGTGGTTAAGTTTTCTTTCTTTTCTTCTATCTTTGACTTTATGGTCAAATGGTCAAACCTAGCAAAGTTTTTGAGATTCAAATAGCCTAGGCAATATATGAGAGACCCCAATCACACCTTAAGTCATCAAGGTTTGAAAATATCTCTAGTTTCTTAATTTTCGTCTTACTTTGCAGTTAAGTTTGCTTCCGTTTGTTCTATCTGTGTGTTTGTGGTCAAATGATCAAACTTAGCAAAGTTTTTGTGATCCAAAAGGCTTAGGCAATGTTTGAGTGAGCCTAATCACTTCTTAAAGCATCAAGGTTTGTAAATATCTCTAGCTTCTTCGTTCTCATCTTAGCTTAGGCATTAAGTTTGCTTCCTTTTGATCTTACATTGACTTTATGGTTGAATGGTCAAACTTAGCAAACTTTTTATGGTCCTGAATGGCCTAGGCAACATTTGATGACCCCAATCACCCTTCAAGCTATAAGGTTTAAAAATATCTTTAGTTTCTTCGTTCTCGTCTAACTTAGACGTTAAGTTTACTTCCTTTTTGATCTATCTTTGACTTTATGGTTAAATGGTCAAAATTTGCTAAGCTTTTTTGACCCTAAAGGCCTAGGCAAAGCGACCTCAATCACTAGTTAAAACTTCATGGTTTGAAAATATCTCTAGCTTCCTCGTTCTCGTCTAACTTAGACATTAAGTTTGCTTCCTTTTTATCTATTTTTGACTTTGCAGTCAAATGGTAAAACTTATCAAAGTTTTTTTTGATGCAAAAGGCCTAGGCAATGTTTGAGCGACCCCAATCACTCCTTAAAGCTTCAAGGTTTAAAAATATCTTATAGCTTTATTCCTTCTCGTCAAACTTAGAATTAAGTTTGCTTCCTTATGATCTTATCTTTGACTTTATGGTCAAATGGTCAAACTTAGCAAAGTTTTTGTATTCCAAAAGGCCGAGGCAATGTTTGAGTGACCCCAATCACTACTTAAAGCTTTAGGGTTTGAACATATCTCTAGCTTCTTCATTCTCGTCTTACTTAGTGGTTAAGCTTGCTTTCTTTTGATCTATCTTAGACTTTATGGCCAAACAGTCAAACTTTGAAAAGTTTTTGTGATTCGAATGGTCTAGGTAATTTTTTAGTGACCCCAATCTCTCCTTAAATTTTCAAAGTTTGAAAATATCATAAGCTTCCTTCTTCATGTCTTACTTGGTGGTTAAGCTTACTTTGTTTTGGTCTGTCTTTGATTTTATGGGCAAATGGTAAAACATTGCAAAGTTTTTGTGATTTGAAAGGCCTAAGCAATGTCTTAGTGACCCCAATCCCTCCTTAAAGCTTCAAGGTTTGAAAATATCTCTAGTTTCCTCCTTCTCGTCTAACTTAGACCTTAAGTTTGCTTCCCTTTTATCTATCTTTGACTTTATGGTCAAATTGTCAAACTTGTCAATGTTTTTGTGATCTGAAATGGCCTAACCAATGTTTAAGTCACCCCAATCACTTATTAAAGCTTTCGAGGTTTTAAAATATCTCTACTTTCTTTGTTCTCGTCTTACTTTGTGGTTAGCTTTGCTTCCTTTTGTTCTATCTTTGAGTTTACGGCCAAATGATCAAACTTAGGAAAGCTTTCGTGATCCGAAAGGCCTAGGCAATGTTTGAGTGATCCCAATCACTCCTTAAAGCTTCAAGGTTTGAAAATATCTCTAGCTTACTCCTTCTCGTCAAACTTAGATGTTAACTTTGCTTCCTTATGATCTATTTTTGAATTTATGGTCAAATTGCCAAACTTAGCAAAGCTTTTGGGATCAAATGGCCTAGGCAATGTATGAATGAGTCCAATCACTCCTCAAAGCTTCAAGGTTTAAAAATATCTCAAGCTTCTCCATTCTCGTCTTTCTCAGTGGTTAAGCTTGCTTTCTTTTGATCTATCTTTGATTTTATGGTCAAATGGTCAAACTTAGCAATGTTCTTGTAATCGAAAAGGCCTAGGCAATTTTTGAGTCACCCAAATATTTCTTGCTTCCTCCTTCTCTTTTAACTTAGACTTTAAGTTTGCTTCCTTTTGATTTATCTTTGACTTTATGGTCAAATGGTCCAACTTATCAAAGTTTTTGTGATCCGAAAAGCCTAGTCGATGTTTGAGGGACCCCAATCACTCCTTAAAGCTTCAAGGTTTGAAAATATCTCTACTTTCTTTGTTCTTGTCTTATTTAGTGGTTAAGTTTGCTTCCTTTCATTCAATCTTTGACTTTATGTCAAGTGGTAAAACTTAGCAAAGTGTATGTGATCTGAATGGCCTATGCAATGTATGAGTGACCCCAATCTCTCATTAATGCTTCAAGGTTTGGTAATATCTCTAGCTTCTCCATTCTCATCTTACTTAGTGGTTAAGCTTGCTTCCTTCTGATCTACCTTTGATTTTATTGTCAAATCATCAAACTTAGCAAAGTTTTTGTGATTCGATAGGCCTAAGCAATGTTTTAGTGACCCTAGTCACTCCTTAAACCTTCAAAGTTTGAAAATATCTCTAGCTTCCTCCTTCTTAAGTTTGCTTCCTTTTGATCTATCTTTGACTTTGTGGTCAAATTGTCAAATTTAGCAAGGTTTTTGTGATTCTGAAAGGCCAAGGCTATGTTTGTGTGACCCCAATCACTACTTAAAGCTTCAATAGTGATTGGGTTCACTCAAAGATTGCCTAGGCCATTCGGAAAGTTTGACCATTTCACTATTAAAAAAAAGATAGATCAAAAGGAAGCAAACATAACATCTAAGTTCGACGAGAACAAAGAAACTAGAGATATTTTTAAACCTTGATGCATTAAGGACCGATTGGGGTCACTCAAACATTGCTTAGGCCATTTAGATCACAAAAACATTGCTAACTTTGACCATTTGGCCATAAAGTCTAAGATAGATAAAAAAAAAAAAAAGAAAAACATAACTTCGAAGTTAGATGAGAGTGAAGAAGCTTGAGGTATTTTTCAAACCATGAAGCTTTAAAGAGTGATTGGGGTCAATCAAAACATTGCCTAGGCTATTTGGATCTTAAAAAACTTTCATAAGTTTTACCATTTGACCATAAAGTCAAAGATAGATAAAAAAGAAATAAAGTTAACATCTAAGTTACATGAGTGCAAAGATGCTAGAGATTTTTTTCATACCTTGAATTAAGGAGTGATTTGTATCACTCTAGCATTGTCTGCACCATTTGTAACACAAAAACTTTTGTATGTTTGACCATTTGACATTAAAGTCAATGACAGATCAAAAAGAAGCGAACCTAACAACTATGTTAGATGAGAGCAAAGAAGCAAGAGATATTTTCAAACCTTGAAGCTTTAAAGAGTGATTGTGGTCACTCAAACATTGTCTAGGCTATTCAGATCAGAAAAACTTTGCTAAGTTTGGCCATTTGACCAAAAACTCAATGATAGATCACAAGAAAGCAAACTTAACGTCTATGTCAGATGAATACAAAGAAGCTAAAGATATTTTCAAACCTTCTAGCGTTAAGGAGTGATTGAGGTCATTCAAACATTGCCTGAGCCATTCAAATTAGAAAAAACTTTACTAAGTTTGACTATTTGAACATAACGTCAACGATAGATCAAAAATAACCAAACTTAACATCTAAGCTAAATGAGAAGCGAAGAAGCAAGAGATATTTTGAAACTTTGAAGCTTTAAGGAGTGATTGGGGTCACTCAAAGATTTCTTAGGCCATTCAGATTACAAAAACATTGCTAAGTTTGACCATTTGACCATTAAGACATAAAGATAGATCAAAAAGAAGCAAACATAACATCTAAATTAGAGAGAACGAAGAAGCTGGAGATATTTTCTAACCTTGAAGCATTAAGGAATGATTGGGGTCACTCAAATATTGCCTAGACCATTCAGATCACAAAAACATTGCTAAGTTTGACCATTAAGTTAAAGATAGATAAAAAAGAAGCAAACTTAACATCTAAGTTTGACGAAAGCCAGGAAGCTAGAGATATTTTTAAACCTTGAAGCTTTAAGCAAGCAATTGGGGTCACTCAAACATTGCCTAGACCATTCAGATCAGAAAAACTTTTCTAAGTCACATTTGACCGTAAAGAAAAAGATAGAGCAATAGGAAAGCAAACTTAGAGTCTAGGTTAGACGAGAATGAAGAAGTTAGATATATTTTTAAAAGCCTTGAACTTTTAAGGAGTGATTGGGGTCACTCAAACTTACATACGCCATTCGGATTACAAAAACTTTGTTAAGTTTGATAATTTGATCATAAAGTCAAAGATAGAGCAAAAAGAAGCGAATGTAACGTCTTTATTAGACGAGAGCGAAGAAGTTAGAGATATTTTCAAACTATGAAGCTTTAAAGAGTGATTAGGGTCTCTCAAACATTCCCTCGGCCATTCGAATCATAAAAATATTGCCAAGTTTGACCATTTGACCATAAAATCCAAGACAGATCAAAAGAAAGAAAACCTAACCACTAAGTAAGACCAGAACGAATAAGCTGAAGATATTTTCGAATCTTAAAGCTTTAAGGAGTGATTGGGGACATTTAAACATTCCCTAGGCCATTCACATCATAAAACCTTTGCCAAGTTTGACCATTTGACCATAAACTCAAAGATAGATCAAAAGGAAGATTGGGGACATTCAGACATTGCCTAGATGATTGGATAACAAAAACTTTGCTATGTTTGACTACTTGACCATATAGTCAAAGATAAATCAAAAAAGAAGTAAACTTAACATCTTAGCTAGACGAGAACGAATAAGCTAAAGAAATTTTTAAATGTTGAAGCTTTAAGGAGTGGTTTGGGTCACTCAAATATTGTCTAGGCCATTCAGATCGCAAAAACTTTCATAAGCTTGACAATTTGATCGTAAAGTCAAAGATAGATCAAAAAATTTTGCTATGCTTGACCATTTGACCATAAAGTCAAAGATACATCAAAAGGACACAAACTTAACATCAAAAGTTAGATGAAAACGAAGAAGATAGAAATATTTTCAAACCTTCAAGCTTAAAGGAGTGATTGTGGTCTGTCAAACATTGCCTAGGCCTTTCGAGTCACAAAAAACTTTTCTAAATTGGACCATTTGATCATAAAGTCAAAGATAAATCAAAAGGAAGCAAGCTTAACCACAAAGTAAGACGAGAACGAAGAAGCTAAAGATATTTTTCAAACTTTGAAGCTTTCAAGGAGTAATTAGGGTCACTCAAACATTGCCTAAGCCTTTCGGATACAAAAAGTTTCCTAAGTTTAAAAATTTGACCATAAAGTCAAAGATAGATCAAAAATGAAGCAAACTTAACCTCTAAGTTAGACGAGAACAAAGAAGCTGGAGATATTTCGAAACCTTGAAGCTTTAAGAAATGATTAGAGTCACTCAAACATTACCTAGGCCATTCAGATCGTAAAAACTTTGCTAAGTTCACCATTTGACTATTAAGTCAAAGATAGATTAAAAGAAAGCAAACTTAACGTCTAAGTTAGACTAGAACGAAGAAGGTAGATATGTTTTCAAGCCTTGAAGCTTTATTGTATGACTCAAACATTGAATACACCATACGACCTGCAAAAACTTTGCTAAGTTTGATCATTTGATGATAAATTCAAAGATTGATTAAAAGGAAGAAAGCTTAACCACTAAGTAAGATTAGGACAAAGAAGATTGAGATATTTTCAAATCTTGAAGCTTTAAGGAGTGATTGGGGCCACTCACACATTGCCTAGGCCTTTTGGGTCACAAAAACATTGCTATGTTTGACCATTTGAACATAGAGTCAAATAAAGATCAAAAGGAAGCAAGCTTAACTACAAAGTATGACCAGAACGAAGAAGTTAGTGATATTTTCAAATTTTGAAGCTTTAAGGAGTGATTGGGGTCACTCAAACATTTCCTAGGCCATTCGGATGACAAAAACTTTGCTAAGTTTGACTGTTTGACTATAAAGTTAAAGACAAATAAAAAAGAAGCAAACTTAATGTCTAAATTAGATGACAACAAAGAAGTTAGAGATATTTTCAAACCTTGAACCTTGATGGAGTGATTAGAGTCACTCACACATTTCCAAGGCAATTCAGATGACAAAAAAACTTTGCAAAGTTTCACCATTTGACTATAAAGTCAAAGATAAGATAAAAAAGAAACGAAATTAATGTCTAAGCTATACAAGAGTGAAGAAGCTAGAGATATTTTTAAAGATAGATTAAAAAGAAACAAACTTAACATCAATGTTAGACTAGAGCAAAGAAGCAAGAGATATTTTCAAACCTCAAAACTATAAGGAGTGATTGGGGTCGCTCAAAATTTGCCATGGCCATTAGGATCACAAAAACATTGATAAGTTTGACCATTTGACCATAAAGACAAAGATAGATCAAAATGAAACAAACTTAAACATCTAAGTTAGACTAGAACAAAGAAGCTAGAGATATTTTCAAATCTTGAAGCTTTAAGGAGTGATTGGGGTCACTCAAACATTGCCTAGGCCATTCAGATCACAAAAACTTTTTTCAGTTTGACTATTTAGACCATAAAAGTGAATGACAGATCAAAAGGAAGCAAGCTTAACCAATAAGTAAGATGAGAACAAAGAAGCTAAAGATATTTTCAAACCTTGAAGCTTTAACGAGTGATTAGGGTCACTCAAAGATTGCCTTGGTCATTCAGATCACAAAAAGTTTACTAAGTTTGACCATTTGACCATAAAGACAAAGATAGGTTAAAAGGAAGCAAACTTAACGTCTAAGTTAGACTAGAACTAAGAAGCTAGACATATTTTCAAGCCTTGAAGTTTTGAGTTGTGATTGGGGTCACTCAGACATTGCCTAGGACATTTAGATCATAAAGATTTTGCTGAGCTTCACCATTTGACCATAAAACCAAAGATAGATCAAAAAGAAATAAACTTAATGTCTATTTTAGACGAAATGAAAGAAGCTAAAGATATTTTCAAACCTTGAAGCTTTAAGGAGTGATTGCAGTCACTTAAACATTACTTACACCATTTGGATCACAAAACATTGGTAAGTTTGACCATTTGACCATAAAGTCAAAGATAGATAAAAAAGAATTGAACTTAACGTCTATCTTAGATGTGAAAGAAGAAGCTAGAGATATTTTCAAACCTTTAAGCTTTAAGGATTGATTTGGGATCACTCAAACTTTCCCTAGGCCATTTGCAACACAAAAACTTTGCTAAGTTTGACCATTTGACCATAAAGTCAAAGATAGACCAAAAGGAAATAAACTTAATGTTTAAGCTAGACGAGAGAGGAAATGCTAGAGATATTTTGAAACCATGAAGCTCTAAGCAGTGCTTGGGGTCACTCAAACATTGGCTAGGCCATTCGACTCACAAAAAGTTTGCAAAGTTTGGCCATTTGACCCTAAAGTCAAAGATAGGTCAAAAGGAAACAAACTTAACATCTAAGTTGGACGAGAATGAAAAAACTAGAGATATTTTCAAAGCTTGAAGCTTTAAGGAGTGATTGTGGTTGCTCAAACATTGCCAAGGCCATTCAAAATCACAAAAACATTGCTAAGTCTGACTATTTGAACATAAAGTCGTAGATACAACAAAAGGAAGCATGCTTAACTGCAAATTAGGACGAGAACGAAGAAGCCAGAGATATTTTCAAACCTTTGAAGCTTTAAAGACTGATTAAAGTCACTTAAACGTTGCCTAGGCTATTCAAATCACGAAAACATTGTTAAGTTTGACCAATTGGGCATAAGGTCAAAGATAGATCAAATGGAAGCAAACTTAACGTCTTAGTTAGATGAGAACAAAGAAACTAAGAGATATTTTCAAAACCTTAAAGCTTTAAAGAGTGATTGCAGTCCTCAATTATTGCCGAGGCCATTCGGATTACAAAAATTTTGCTAAGTTCGACCACTTGACTCATAAAGTCAAAGATAGACAAAAAGGAAATAAAACATAAACCCTAAGTTAGATGGGAACGTAGAATCTAAAAATATTTTCAAACCTTGAAGTTTTAAGTAGTGATTGGGGTCACTCAAAAATTGCCTAAGCCATTCTAATCACAAAACTTTGCAAAGTTTTGACCATTTGACCATCAAGTCAAAGACAGATAAAACAAAAAAAGCAAACTTAACTTCTAAGTTAGATAAGAACGAAGAAGCTTGAGATATTTTCAAAACCTTGAAGCTTTATGGAGTGATTAGGGTCACTCAAACATTTCATAGGCCATTCGGATCACATAAACTTTGCTAAATTTCACCATTTGACCATAATGTTCAAAGATAGATCAAAAGGAAGTAAGCTTAACCACTAACTAAGACGAGAATGGAGAACTAGAGATATTTTTCAAACTTTGAAGCTTTAAGGAGTAATTGGGGTCACTCAAACTTTTCCTAGGCCATTCGTGTCACAAAAACTTCGCTAAGTTTGACTATTTGACCATAAAGTTAAAGATAGATCAAAATAAATCAACCTAACGTCTATGTTAGGCGAGAGCAAAGAAACTAGAGATATTTTCAAACCATTGAAGCTTCAAAAGAGTGACTGGGTCACTCAAACGTTGCCTAGGCCTTTCGATTCACAAAAGCTTTGCAAATTTGACAAATTGATCATAAAGCCAAAGGTAGATCAAAAAAGAAGCAAACTTAATCTCTATGCTAGATGAGAGCAAAGAAGCCAAAGATATTTTCAAACCATGAAGCTTTAAGGAGTGATTGGCGTCACTCAAACAATTGCGCAAGCCATTCGGATCACAAAAACTTTACTAAGCTTGACCATTTGACCATGAAGTGAATGATAGTTCAATAAAAAGCAAAATTAACATTTACCCTAGATGAAAGCAAAGCAGCTAGAGATATTTACAAACCTTGAAGTTTTAATGAGGATTCAGTTCACTCAAAACTTCTCAAGGCCATTCAGTTCCAAAAATTTTGCTTAGTATGTCCATTTGACCGTAAAGTCAAAGACAGATAAAAAAGAAGCAAACTTAACATCTATGCTAGATGAGAGTGAAGAGCTAGAGATATTTCAAACCATGAAGCTTTAAGAGTAATTAGGGTCACATAAACATTGCCTAGGCCATTTGGATCACAAAAACT